>OX463851.1:18639259-18761222 GCA_949825065.1 Odontocerum albicorne | reverse complement strand
ATATATATATATCAATAAAGATTTAAACCAAACAAAACGACCAACAAGTAAATCTAAACCTGAACCCGACGTATTCACAAACTTTTATGCTAATTCATTCGAAAATAAATTACTACTTTAAAATAATATCTATGCTCTCAACTACTGAGGCTACTAATGTATGTACTAATAATTCCTTCTTTCCAGCATTTTAATACCACACCAAGTGTACCAATATGGTTAAAATCGAAGCATTTCATGCTGAGACAAAATCACTAGGTGTCCTCCAAAGCTGTACGGCAGACAGAAAACGGAGGTAGCCACTACCCTTATATGACAAAACCTGTCGGGTTTCACTAAGACAACCGGTGAACAGATGTGAAGTCCAAAAGTTAAGTCATAGGGGTGCCCTCACTCAGCAATGGGTAGAAAAAGGGCAGATAAAGATAAAGATATATATATATATATATATATATATATATATATATATATATATATATATATATATATATATATATATATATATATATATATATATATATATATATATATATATATATATATATATATATATATATATATATATATATATATATATATATATATATATATATATATATATATATATATATATATATATATATATATATATATATATATATATATATATATATATATAAATATATTTTTATCTCAGTTAATATTTAGTTTTAAATGCATTATTTTAAAAGTGAATGATTCTCAAAGCTAAAAACAATATATTTTCAACATAAAAACTTGTATGAAAATTTTGAGGCCGATGTTCGGCCCCGTAGGATTAAATGGGTTAAAAAGAGTTTTGTTGGTTTTTAAAATACTTAAATCCTCTACCATATATATGGATATTTGGAAGAGATTGCTACATAACAATGAACCCGCCAGGTTGTACTTTATACATTGAAAGTGCAAAACAGTAAAATTGTTTCGGAAGTTTTCATAGTGTAGAATTTAAACTTTTTGACAATAAAATATAACAGCAAATTTTCGATGAAGTTAGAACGTAAGGAAAAGAGTAAACGTACTTAAAAAACTTCTTTAATGTTGATTGGTTTCAAATTTAACTTCATAAAAATAGTTACTTAACAGTTTGGATTTTGAACCAATCGAGTGGTAGTATTTTCTCAGAACTTCTATTTCATAGTGTTATTGCAAAAATATAGAAGAGATAGACCATGTTCTATAATTGTCAACTATCACATCCAATCAGGTAAATAGTTGATGTTAGTCTATTTGACAATTGTTGAAAGTGGTGGATTACATTTTGTGGCTTATTTGTATGCGTCAGAGCTTTTGGGGATATGTAAAATGCTTTTTGTATGCATTCCCAACAATCGAGGCTTTTGAGATATATACTATAGACGTATTCTCAACATTCCCTGGACAGATCGTACTACAAATGTGGTAGTGCTTGCTTGAAGCGGCGGCCGGTCTAGAGGTGCGCTGGTGATTAAATTATATATACGCAAACATGATTTCCAAAAATGTTAAATATTTGTATAGAGTATATATGTAACATTTAAGAATACTGACAAATAGTACGAGTATTTTTATTTAAGTGAAAATTCAAGAAAAATTTCAAATATAATTTAAAAAAATATTCCTTTCAAATTGACCGGCCAAGTTTGCCAATACTACAGGAGCGATCTCTAATACGCACCGGACAGAGACAGTGAGACAGTGATATTTCATATTCGCTCAGCGTCTCGAGGTGCGTTGGTGCTCAGTGCACCAGCGCACCTCGGAACCGGCCGCCGCTGCTTGCTTGTATGCATGTCCAAAAACTACGAAGATTTGCAAGTTGCAGTACCTCGGTGATATACTGAGGGACTAAATATCTGATCGTCCAGGGAAAAATAAATGGCAAACGGGACGCCACATTACTTGGCTTAAGAACTTGCGGAAATGGTTTGGATGAAGTTCTACTGACTTGTATCGGACTTCTGTAAATTTAAGGTGTCCAAAAAAACGTATATATACTCGTACATACTTTGAATGATTATCAATTCAGTATTCATTAAGGTATATCTAAGATTAAAACTCCAAATAAAAGAAAATAAATGTAGATTTTTGAAATTATCACAAATGCTTTAATTGATAGACGTTCTGGTCCATGCGCAGCTGATTATGTGGAATCGTAAAAATCACGAAACATTTGTTTTGGTACGTGGGTGCATTCTCTTTCAATGACTGCTCTCAATTCATTTGCTGTTGTCGGTTTTATGTCATAAACTGTATTTTCGATGAAACCGTTCATTGGTATAAGATATGTGGAACGCGGGATATTCAATGCTACTCGTACCTCTACGACCAATCCATCTGTTGGACTAATTTTCATTCACATAACGATGATAGCGGGGAGGTGTACCATCTTGCTGGAAATAAAAATCCTCTTTATCCCAAAACTCCTCACAAATGCGTGGTATGACAAATTCCTACAGCAAGATTGCCATGGTGGCGATCAATCTCTGATAGGAGACAGCAGCTTAAGAATAATATGTTAACTAACCCATATACTAAGTTTTGGTCTGTTTAAATCTATTTTGCCTCAGTATCATTTCCTTTCTTCCAAAAGTTTATCTATTCCTATTCATTCAATGAACGTATTTTGTAAATTGTCACACAAGTGGTTTGAATGACAATGTTTCAATGGGATTTTAAAATTTCATTTTAGTAAAAAAAAATTGAACCGTGAAGCTACCAGGAATCAAACTTAAGACACCTGGATTTAATGCAAGCATATTAACCACGACGCCTACAGTTCTGTATCTTTGAAGCCCCCGTAAATCGTACTTTTTTCTTTCTTTCAAAAATCAAGGAATATCTTTTTTAAACTACATTAGCATTGTTCACTTGTTTTCTTAGCCTTTTTTAACTACATAAGCACTGTTCACTTGTTTTGTTAGCTTTTTTCAATCATTAGTTTTACATGCCCAGACTATTTGAGTGTTCTTTATCTTACTTAATACCTCACTTATAAGTTGACCATTCGTAATCACCGTTTTATGTCATATATTGTTACCCCATGTATTCTCCTCAATGTACTACCTTCTAGAGCATTTATTTAGCTCCTTTCAGTTTTTATGCTTTTCTATTTTTTATATAAAAACTATATTAATGAACACTTTGACTACCACATGTTATAAAGATTATAATTTTCTCGTTCATTTTGATAAAATCAAATATTAAAAAAAAATTATGTATCCTTTACTCTGTTGCAGTAAATTATAATATTGTTTGACTTACATTTCTGTTTTTGTCTTGTTTGATCATATAAGATATTAATTCTTGTTTACCATTTTTTTGCAGGAGACACAATTAATGAATTTCTGAATATAAATGCCGATGAAGTTTTAAAAATGACTAATATTCCAATTTTAAACGCAATACGTGAAAAGACAAAAGATATAACAAACATATTATATAATCAAATTCCATATGATGTAATGTTACCGCCAAAATAATCAAATTCCATATGATGTAATGTTTGCGCCAAAATAAACAAAACAAACTAACTAAGAATAGTTCAATTGATAGACAAAAATAAAGGAAACAAAAATCTATCATGTATGAATAAATATATTTCAAATCAAAATATACAATATTATTTTACCATGAGATGCTCAATTATAGTGATAAATTATTGTAACATGAAATGTATGCATTTGAAATTGTGTATTATATATAATTATAAATCTCAAGTGATTTCATATGTTTTTACTATAAAACATTGCGTGCGGAAAGATAAGATTTTATTATTTCAGTATTAAATAGTCATATTGGCAATATCAAACATTTGTCAGAAATAATTATTAACCTTGACATCCCTATACGTCTTTCTGTTAGCCCTTTATGGCATACACTTCTAACTATAGTTTTGATTGCATACTTACTATTTGTATGTTATATATGTAACAGTGGATGTGAATTGTACAGTGAATTTACACCTTTACTGATGTAATCGATGAATGTGTAAGAAATCATGCGTTTGAAAATAATAAACTCACTAGCCATTGTATACCCTCTCTACAACGTTTAGAAACTGGGTCTGGGTAAGAAAATTTAAAATAAAACGATACAAAAACTTTTAAGTTAACATTTTTATTTTTTGTTGTCAAGCAAAGAGTTACAACAATTCGATGTGCTAAACGTGCCATTCTTCTTACATTACGACATTTCGATGTGCTAAAAGTGCCATTCTTCTTACATTACGACATTTCGAAGTGGTAAAAGTGCAATTCTTCTTACATTACGACATTTCGATGTGGTAAAAGTGCGATTCTTCTTACATTACGACGTTAAAGTTTAACACCATTTAAAAAAACCTTGTTCTGTACACAATCCTCATTAAAGTTTTGTCTCAGTGAACTTCACGAATACAGTGTTCTTAAAAACATTACATGAACTGTCACATGTTCATTTGTATATAAAGACACTGTTGTATCGTTAATAAAATAAAAACACAGCAGGCCTGAATAAATTATATAAACCGCAGCTGCGCATTAATGATCATATTCTAGAACGTTCACTAACGACAAAGAGTGGAAGTATACTTTTCCTTGTGAATATGCAAAGATAGCATGTGTACACATTCACTGATTACTAAAGTGAAGGTGTACATTCAATAGTAATAGTTAACGTTTGATGACCATCCATTCCCTTCCACTGTAATATACACATTTCAAGATAGTCAAATTCCAATGCTGGTAATGCTCTTGTTAGAGCAAGGCCGTACGATAACGCATTCGACTTTCGTGCGGAAGGTCGTCGGTTCAAACCCCACTCTGTGCTACACCCTACGAATGGCAGGCATTTTTTTCGTCTAGTATTCAGGGGTATAAGGATACCTATGACTTCGGTCAAATATATTCTTGAAAAAAAGGGGGGGAAACATGCTGGTATGTTTCGATCGTCTCACTTCGATGTGCCATCGGATCCAGTACAGTTGTGCATCCGGTGGGTATGCTGGTGCGCAACGGCACACTCCCTTAAAAACAAACCCACGACACAGTTACACTTTCCAACTGAATTGGAAATCCTCTAGTACGAAGCCCAGCAACAACGACGACCTTTAGGATTTATTTTCCATCTCCTGAAAAAAGAAAAGAAACTTTGTAAAAACAATAATGAGCGCACTTACAACACCACTGTAGGGGCCGGCATATAAAGGAACTCAGAATGCTAACCATTCAGACCTTACCTTCTAATGAGGTGCATGACCGCGAGGTAACGCACTGGAGACTTCCTTACGGAAGGTCGCCGATACGAGCCCCGCGCTGTGCTTATCCCCTCGAATAGAACAATCATTTTTTCCACCATCAAATCCAGTGCAGTTATATGGCCGGTGAGTTTGCTGATGTCCAATAGCTAACTTGCTTAAAAGAAAAAGAGACAAGAAAAAAAACTTGACGGCATAGTATCGATACAAACTGAATTGACGTCGGAATGGCGAGGGGATCCGCGACTATGAGGCCCAGCGAACCTTTTAATGTGGACAAAACAAAACAATTTTGTTCTGTTACCAAAAAAACTTCATCAATATACAATGATAATTCATTCAAAGGTTTTACCAAAATGATAACTTACGTTTGGCTTTGTGTATTTTGGAAATAAATAGAAAACTGTGATAGATTTATTTTATTACAGTTAAATGACCCTTATTTATTTTATAGATATACAATCAACTATCCCTTGCGGTCGAATATAATTATCAGTTCGTATTGTAGATGGAATACGCTTGTACATATATTGGTTCAATTTGTGCAAGCTATAGCACTTCAGTAAACACACCGTATTCATAGATCAAATGGCAAGAAGATCCAAGTTCCAACACGATTGCTTCAAAACTAATCCTTGCGATCGAGTATGATTGTCAGTCCATTCTGTGGATGGAAGACGCTTATGCATGCATTGATTTATTGTGTGTAAGCTATTGCACTTTAGTAAACTCAGTCTTCCCAGATCAAGTGGCAAGAAAATGCTAGACGATTGCTTCAAAACTTATTCTTGCGATCGAGTTTGATTGTTAGTCCATTCTGTGGATGGAAGACGCTTATGCACGTATTGGTTTATTGTGTACAAGCTATTGCACTTCAGTAAACAAACAGTCTTCGCAGATCAGGTGGCAAAGAGATCAAAGCTCCAAGACTATTGGCAGGTATAGTCTATAGCCTTTCGTTAAACAAAGTTTTATACCATAAGGTACTATTTTTGCGTTAATTGACAGCGCTATAAGAATTTGTGATAATCATCAAGTACACAGATTTGAAACGGTGTATGAAAATCAGTCTTAAAGTAAATCAACCAGGAATCTAATCTGGGGCGTTCGCTTGCTTAATGTCAATGTAAACTTTTAAATCACAGAATACGGGCCTAGTATTTTTAATGAAACTTAGTATAAAGAAACAATGACTAAAGATTCCCCTGTTTAGAAAATGGAAATAAATCAAAGCTCATGGATATATTTCAAATTTAAAAAATTTCAAAATCATTTTGTTCGCAAATTTTACGCCTTTTCGTCCGATCTTAGATGAAAACTATTGATATGATGTTTAAATATTTACTAAAGTATGAGTACAATAAAACTATGGATAAATTTGTTTTTTTTAAGATGTGTAGACTTATTAGAAGAAATTAAAATTTGGATCGATTTCAGCGTTAGGAATCACACACTCGTTTGCTCAAAAATTAAATATATTAAAATCAATTCACGAGAGTAATTTATTTATTAGGGGTACCCACAAGTAACGTCGTTTTTTTTTCAATGAAATTCAAAACAATTTTTCTTATGCTTTATTTAACTTTTCTTATATAAAATAATTCCCCATATTATCTATAACCTTCTGCCACCTTTCTTTCAAATCATCCATCCCCTTCTTGTAAATTCAGCGGGTTTTGACTGAAAATAGTCTAAAAGGGCTGTATTCACTTCTTCTAAGGAATTAAAATTTTGATCTCTTAGAAAATGTTCCATAGAACGAAATAAGTGAAAATCAGATGGTGCGAGATCCGGAGAGTATGGAGGATGCAACAGGGTGACCCAACCAAGATCCTGAAGTTTTTCACGCGTCAATTTCGCAACATGAGGTCGCGCGTTATCGTGCTGAAAAGTATTGGTGCGTCTATTCACCAAAGTTTTTTGATGCAATGCTTCATTCAATCTATCCAACTGTTGACAGTATAACTCTGCCAACACTATCCGACCTTGTGGCAATAGTTCGAAGTAAATTATTCCTTTAGAATCCCACCATACACACAATAACACTTTTTTAGAATGCAATGACCGTTTAGTGATCGAAACAGCCTTTTGTCCGCGTTTTAACCATTGTTTTTTTTCCTTATGTTTTAATAAAAAACCCATTTCTCATCACCAGTCACTAAGTCACAAAGAAATGGGCTTAATTGTTATTTTTCTTGCAATAATCTGCTGATGCTGAGCCGTTGAGCCATGTTGCGGTCGGTCAATGCGTGTGTGACCCAAACACCTTCTTTTTTAATATTGCCCAACTTCTTTAGGATCCTCTGAGTACTGGACCAGGATGTACCGACCTTTTCCGATAATTTTTCAATGATCAACATCGGATCGTCTTCGATTACAGACTTCAGAGCTGCTTCATCCGCCTGGACGGGTCGTCCAATTCGAGGCTCGTTTTCCAAACACAAATCACCAGATTTTTTTTTGAACCATCGTTGGCATTTCTTGACATTAATATGTCACCTTAAATCTCGCAGATATCCTTCGTAGCCTCTGTCGCTTTCTTTTTCAAATGATATTGAAAAAGTATACAGCTCCGCAGATGTTGTTCCGACGGACACGTCTCTTCCATTGTCTTCAGAGGGATAAAAGAAACCGTTTTATTTGTCTCAAGGCCACGAGCAGGTAGCCGCTATACAAGAGAAATTTATAACACGTCCTTACTGCCTAACAGACTAAAGGAGACTATTTTAAAGATGGCGCATCAACAAAAACGACATTTCTTATGAGTACCCTAATAATAAATATTTACCATCAACTAATCGACATTCAATAAAATCCAAGAAATAAAGACGACAAAAGATGGACACAGATTAAGTTCTGCTGGTGGTAACTAACAAATTGGATTGAGAATTGTAGAGATACTCTGTCTGAGTAAGGTGATAACAATAAAAGGACAATTTATATAGCGCCGTTTGGAGGGCAGGTTATCCTCTAGGGCACATAAATATTTCAAAGTAGGTATCTCTTTATATTGCGGATGACCAAGAAACGTAAACTATGCTGATAATAAGGAACCATTTTTATAAACGAAGAAAATTTATGTATATGAATTTACAAATCAAAATGTGAAACGTTGGTGTAAAAAAGAAATTTGTGGCATTAGGTCAATTTCTGATAAGTTTAAAAATAATATTAAAAACATGGAACTGTAAACTTCTCTTTGGATAAATTTGAAACATGGTAATTATGCCAGTTTCATATTTTTTTACACAATGATTTTCAACAAAAATATATTCATGAAGTATAGGTAAATCATGCCTTGACACATTTATCATGTAGATATTTTGTCGAATTTCAGTGATATTCATTTAATGAAAAAAAATTAAGTATTCAGTATCAAATCAATTTCATTTAGGTAATTATTTTACAATGATCATAAATACATCAAAGACCATAGACATATAAAATTAAAATTGACAACAAGCTAAACGTTGAAATTGAAATTAACTTCAAGGTTTTCAAGGCATTGACAAATCGACGAAGGTTTAACTCAAACTCATATGAAAGTAGATAATTTATAAAAGTCTAACAAGGAACAACCAAGCTAACTTAATAACAATAAAATATAATTATGCTGAATAATATATGAAGTAACAAGGATATTTTCGATGAGATAAATATACACTGTAGAAGTTCGTGGACTGATAAGAATACATGGGGTGACAATGTATGACAGAATATGTCACTAAGTTATTAGGAACAAATGTTAAATTAAGGTTGATGTATTAAGTGAGATGAATAATAGAACTGTGAGATGGTTTGCGCATGTAGGACGAATGAATGAATAAATACTAAAAAAACATAAACAGTTCAAATGTAAGTGGAAGGTGTGGTACATAATAACAAAGGAAAGTATGATTGGATTAAGTGAATGCTATTTTGAAAGAAGGAAATGTAAAAAATCAGAAAAGTCCCGTGAGTTTTATGAATGTGCGGATGAAGAAGAGGTGAAAGATGTGTGTCGCGGTAGCAAACTCTGCCTACCCTGACAGGGAAATGGCCTGGTGGTATGTATTTATATAAATAAATACATATTTTTTCAACAAGATATATTTTATTATCTTGTTGAATTGTTTGTGATTAATGCATGAGGTGCATGGCGGCGCGATAACGCACTGAACTTCCGTGCGGAAGGTCGTCGGTTCGAACCCCGCACTGGGCTACTCCCCTCGAACGACACAGGCACTTCTTCCGCCTAGTGTTCGAGGGTATAAGGATACCTATGACTTCGGTAATATCTATTATTTAAAAAGAATGCTAGGAAAACCTACAAAGACCACATAAATGTTATACTGGAAGCAGATGGTGATCTAACGAAAACTATCATTAGTAAAAATACACCTACACTAAAGTAATAAGTGAAGTGTTAGCTGTAAATATTTTCCAGTGAAAGTGTCGGTCTTCTTCTTACTGTAAGCAAACGTTCTAGAATATGAATATCTTGAACGTTCACTAGATAAACGCAGCCTCAAGTGTGGACACAAGCAGCTGCGGTTCTTGCACTTGGAAATGCGAAAGTTTGAAATGTAAATGTAAAATGAATGGCACTTTATGTGCGTCGAAATGTCAAAAATCTTTGACTTGTTACAAAAAATAAAACGTTAGTTAAAAGGTTATTTTTAAAGTTTTATTTTAAATTGACTTTCTCTAACTCCAGTTAGTAAGGTTAATAAACACTAAAGAGGGTATACAATCACTTGTGAATAGGGATTTATTATTATCAAATGAACGACTTCTTGCACGTTCACTGATTACTTTAGTGAAGGTAGTATATTCATTTGTAATAGTTTACATTCACTATAAAATTCCCTTCCACTGTGATATACTCGTATAAGGAAAACTACTTCTTATCACGGAAGCAATTGTTTTAAGTGCATACGTCAGAGGTTAACATACATATTTTATTTACACGCAATACAATGCAATGCCTATCGATTAAATTAAATGCAGGATAAATTTTAGCTCAATATCACCACATTTTAAGTAAAATATAATTATTTATTTTATTATTAGTTAATTAGACATTCTATTCTACAAAGAGGATGATCTGTGCCATGACAATTGAGAGGAAATAAGGAATGTAAAAAAATACGTGGAAAGCTACTCTAGTACTAAATATTTAAGTTTCGGGCAAAAAGTTTAGACACATATATACATACATAACATCCCGCCGTTTCCCTATCGGGGTAGGTAGAAAGGAGGGAGTCTCAGACTTTCCTTTCTCGATACACACCCTTCGCCTCTTCTTCATCGATACAACTCCTTTGATTCCTCTGATTTCCTACATTTTCTTTTTTCAAAACATTATATACTTTCTTTGTTCTTCCTCTCTCAAACCTTTCACTAACATTTGCATTATATATTTAAGTATTTCTTCATTCATTTGTTAAATGACTTTCTTTAATAACACATTATTATTCTTCGCCTTTTCTACATTCATACAACTCCAACGATTTCTATTATTTTCTGCTTTTCCCTCTTTCAAAATATAATGTAGTTCACTTGATTCAACAATACTTTCCTTGGTCCTCCTCTACCACGCCTTCCACTTAAATTTGCACTATATACTTAGATATAGGACGCTAAATAAGTGGATAATGAAGTGCGTGATACTGAGTCGTGACATAAAAATATGTGTTTCCGGATACGTGTAAATTTTTTTTTAATTATTGTACAATTTTATGATTGTTTATTAAAAACAATAGAATTACTTACTTCTCGGAAAAAGTTATTGCAATTATTCATAATAAACATCTAATAGTTATAATGGCAATCACGCTTATGTTATCTCTTACTGATAATATTTTTTTAAATAAAAAGCCAACTTGTCCTCCTTGCCTCTGATGGCTATATAATTCTTATAGTTTAACCTTTTCGATGATGCTTCTCAAGTTCCGCTCGCTAGCCTTTATGCCAGCTGATATCTTAAGTTATTCAGGAAGCACTGTCTTAATGTGCTGAGTGATTTGTTTCCTTAAATAACGTTTTTATGGACTGATTATATTGCACTCGATAAACGTTGTGAACCCATGCCGATCGGTTGACTTTTAAACTGGAAGTTATGATGGATTTTTTGTACATGGAGAAAATTTCCCCACTGTTCCTTAATCTCCGTGTACCCGCTAATACACCTGATCTAGGTTTCAAACGAACTATTTTTATAGTATAAATATATTTTCATTATTTTTTTATTGTTAATTTTTTTTACCACGACATGTTTGATCAAGGTGCTATATCGTAGATCAGCAACTTTGATCATGCAAAGAGAAGTTTCGAATTGAGGACCTTTGTAAGAAATCAATGACGCGTAGGCTTTCTTGAATTCGATTTTTAATTTCAACTCAAATGTTATATGCTCTGTCATCATAGCACTTATTCCAACTAAAATGTTAGGTAGTCTCCTGTTACACAAAGAGGGTCTGCTTCTAGAGGATTTCTCCAGTTACACAAAGAGGGTCTGCTTCTAGAGTTAGCTTATTCGTTAGGAAAAATATCAGCCAGGATTCTTCTCACACTGCTAGGCGGTGCCGAGAATATATCCACAGTGTCATTCAGTTGGTTCAATATCTCTATACCACGCATGACTGAGTGTTTAGCCAAGATATTCATTCTGTAAGTTGGTATGTAGAACAGAGGGTGATTCCTTGCACGACTATATTTATTAGGTACATATGAACTTAGTGCTTCTAGAATCGCGGGACAGTTAAAGCAACCTTGAAAAACCTTCAGTAGAATTATCGCAATGGATCCTAGCCTTCTTGTTTCGATGCTTCTATAGTTACACACCGTGAAAAGTTCGACATGGTGAGCATATTTTGAGTAATTGCTTTTTGTTATGTACTATAGATATCGAAGGATTTTTTTTTTGTATTTGTTCTATATGGTTTTTATATTTGAGTTGATGAGGAGCCCAAACTGTAGATGCATATTCTAATTTGGTTCTTATTAGATATAATTATATAAGTTTCGAAGGATATCGGAACTGTTGATATTCTCATTATAAAACCGAGTAGTTTGTAACAGTCCGATATCAAACGCGAAACATGGTTAACGAACGTGAGTCCGACATCAAAGGTTATGCCCAAATCTTTGAATTCAGAAACTCTGTTTAATGCTACTCCCTGTATAGTATATTACTCGTATATTGATGGTGATTGGTGAAAACGATTGACTATAGGATACACAGACACATTTATTTATGTTGAACAGGAGATGGTTTTGCTCAGTCCAGGAAACTAGAGAGTCTAGGTCCTGTTGTAACTGTGCACAGTCGTAAAGTGAATGAATCTTTTTGTTAATTTTCAGTCGTTAGCGAACAATAAACATGTCGAGTAACTTATGGAATTTTGCACAGTACAGTTTCGAAAAAAATTGGAAGCATAGAGAGAGCCGCTACATGTCTGTAATTGCGAAAGTCTAACGGATCTCCTGATTTCAAGATAGGGCAGACCCTGGTTGTCTTCCAGCTTACGGGAAATGTATTAGTATTTATGCTCAAGTTAAATATGTATAGGATCACACACGTATTCCGCACAGACTTTGAAAATGTCGGCTGATGACCCATCTGGTCCGATTGCTTTGTCGGTTTGCAAGGAGTTTATGCTTTTCAACACTTCTTCCTTAAAAATAGAATGAAGTGATATACTTCTGCTGTCTGATGAACTGTTTAATATATTTTTAGGTCATATTTAGCCGTCGAATCTAGGTAAAATATTGTACAAAGTTTTCTGCAACCTTTTGGGGATCTTCCATTATACTGTCTTTCAGTTTCATTGATTTGAAGTTAGTTTTGTTCGTTTTTATATTCTTTATATGATTCCAAATATTATAAGGGTTTGTTTCGGATGTCGGTCTCTATCTTGGCTAAATCCCACGGCGCGATTGTTTTATTTGAGTTTTTAATTTGGCTCTCAGTCTTGAGTATTCTAAGTAATTAGCCTGGTTTCTGCTTTGAAGATAATTATTATGAAGTTTGTTTTTATTTTTAAGATCTCGGATTATATCGACATTGAACCAAACTGGATAATTGAGCAAATTTGGTAGATTATGTTTCTGTGAGATGCAGATATCTAGCGTTCCGTAAATGATACTATGGAAGTACTCTACCGCTTCGTCAATATCATATACACTATACAGAGTGTTCCAATCTAAAAGTAGTCAAATGTTATTTAAAAGTATAAATTTGCCTAAAAGTATAAAAATGCCTTTATTTAAAAGTATAAAAATACTAGTACGTAGGGCGGGAGTCGCGCGGGGAGGAGGGAGGAGCCTTGGGTGGCGGAGGGCGGTAGTTGCGGCCCCTCCCTCGACCCTCCACGGAGAGTGTCGGATGATGTCGATCCTCCTTTACAAAGCACTCCAACGATCTGTCCACCTTGCAGTTAGTATTGCTTAATACTAGGTCTAGCATATTGCCGTTTTCGTTATTTATAAAATTGTGTTGGACAAGATCGTTGGATTGAAGAAAACAGTCATTATCCAATAATACTCGTACTTCCGTGGATTCGTTATTTAAATTAAAATCTCCTATAATTAAAACATTTTTGTTGCGTAACCTACATTGTCCGAATTTAGAGAGTCATACATTTTTTTCTGGTTTTGTAGTGCACTCGAGTAGTACACTCGAAGTAAACTGCACATATATAAATGGATGTATTGTTTATCCGGCACCTCACCCAGATGTCTTGGTCCTTTGAAATTTCTAATTCGAATATGCGTTCGCAGGGGATCCGCTGGTTTACAGCCAGTAACACCCCGCGCCTGCGCTCACCCGCATCACTCCGAAACACATGGTTCTCCATCCTTCACAGGTGGACACAACCAGAATTCCGTGAGCGCTATTATGTCCGCATGCCATGCTTCTGCTTGCTGTAGTGTAACAGCTTACATACAATAAACCAATATACTCACTGAAATCTTCCATCCACAGGGTGGTTGATAATCATACTCGTTTATGACGGATTATATATCATCAGATTAATATAAATGGAAATTATATTGCCCATAAAAACTTCTTCAAGACATAGTTTGCATTATAGCTATAATAAACACCGGACAATCGTCAAGTTCTGAGTAATTATGGAATTAACCAAGACGTTTTAATAATTATTATTTTTTAATTTATTTTTATTAATGCCGTTTAATATGTCCTTCCACCTTTCCGTCATCTGAGAATATACGAGTACTTGTATTTCCCAAGTACTTACCAGAGTTTTTCATCTCGTTCTAATCTTCATCCGAATATTGCTTTTATTTTTATTCTTCATCCGAATATTACTTTTATTTTTCTTTTACCCTTTTATGTCCTTTTCATATTTTGCAACATTCGCTCTCAGGTCTTTTCGTTCACATTTCACTTATCATTTGCTGTAGCTCATTCTCATTTTTCACTAACATGAAACTTTCATGTCATCACCATGCGCTGGTCCACACATATTCTCGTTAGACAATGGTGCGACACATTTATTTTTGTTTACTGTGAATATTTTAAATTAATCGTGCTGTTGTCCTCTAATGAATAAAGAGGAACAACTTCGTCATGTCGCGGAGATGCGTATGTTATCTTGGTCATTGGGCGTCACCAGATTGATTAGACAACAAATTAACGGAACAATCAAAGTGACGCCAATAGCAAATAAAGTCTGGGAATCACGATTACGCTGGTCAAATCACATGCAACGGCGAAATGAAGGGTCTGCGCTAAATACAATCACGAATTGAGAACTCCCAAATAAACGTAGAGCAGGTCCTTCATAAGATAGTGGAAGAAGATATGATGAGACTCGGACGGTTTTAGAGTGACTGTCGAGATAGAGAGAGATGCAGAGATACGTACAAGCAGCCGAACCCTAATGGATGGGATAAGGCGAAAGAAAATAATAAAATATGATGAATTTTAAGCAGTTTTAATTGAAAAGCGCCAATGTATTTTTTTTATTCACTTGTGCCATACCTTTTCTTCTGTTTTGTACATAAATTTTATTCCATGTTGATTATGTGTTTGATGTTTTTCAAGAATGTTGTTGATTTACGTTTTTAATATTTGATACGTACTAGGTTAGTCAAAAAGTTTTGAAAGCGGAAATGAAAATACATTTTTTTAGGGGGAAATCCCTTTTATTGCTCAGTATAGTCTCCCATAAGATCAATACACTTGGTCCAACGATCTTCCAACTTTGTTGTCCCATCACGGAAGTGACTTTCTGGAAGGCCTGCAAAATACTCCTCTACGACGGCTATAACCTCTTCGTTTGATGAAAAATGCTTTCCACCAAGGAATTTTTTGAGGTGTGAGAACAGCCAGAAGTCAGAGGGAGCTAAATCTGGCAAATAGAGTGGATGCTGCAACAATTCGTACCCCAATTCACTGATTTTCGCGATTGTTTTTTGAGCTGTGTGAGCAGGTGCATTGTCTTGATGAAAAATGTTTTTTTTTTCTGCAAACCGGGTCTTTTTTCACAATTTTTTTTCATCCAACTGGTCCAAAAGGTCACAATAATATTCAGAGTTGATTGTCTTACTAGTTTGGAGAAAATCTATCAATAAAATTCCTTTTGCATCCCAAAAAACTGACGCTAACACCTTCTTGGCCGATTTCTGGACACGAACTCGCTTCGGAGCCGAAGTGCCTGGTTCACACCACTCCTTAGCCTCTTGTTTTTATTCAGGATCACGGTGGTAGTCTCATCCATAGTGATGAATCGACGCAGAAAATCATTTTTATCCTTTCGAAATTGCTCCAAATGTTGCTCAGAAAGTCGCATTCGAACGTGTTTTTGTTGCTTGCGGCACCCATTGTGCACACAGTTTTTTGAAACCCAAAACTTCAGCCAAAATATGCCATGTTGTTCCATGTGAGATGCCTATGATGTCAGCTATCACATCCACAGTCGATCGATGATCTTCCAAAACCATATCCTGTATTTTCGCTATGATTTCTGGTGTTGATTCACTTTTTGGACGTCCTGAGCGTAGATCGTCTTCAACGCTTGTACGGCCACGCTTAAACTCCAAAACCCATCGGTGAACGGTTGGAAATGAAGGAAAAGACTCCTTTAATACTTTCACCATCTTTGCATGGATCTCAGTAGCCGATAAACCTTCCAAAACAAAGAATTTAATCACTGCACGATATTCGGATTTTTCCATTGTTAAAAAATACACTGACACGTCAACTTCAAATGGCTTGTAAACAAAGAATGAATTGACAGATCGAAATGAAATTTTGAGTACGTTCTTATGAAAGATGAAATATTAAAATGGCGTAGAAATTTTGGTTTTTCTACTGCTCCATAGATGTCGCTTTCAAAACTGTTTTCATTTGAATTTCGTTTTGTTTTTGTAATTGAAATCTGTTTTTTGTAAATGCTGCAGCCGTTAAAAATTAAAATAATTATTGAACTATAAAACCGCAGCTAATAATTAAACTTCTTGGAGCTTAGACAATAAATATTTTTGTTTTTTGTTTTATGGCAACAATGCCAAATTATACATACATACGTACGTACCATCACGCTATTTCCCTCGTGAAGCAGGTAGAGAGGATATAGTGTTGTTGTAGATACGCCATTATTTCTCCTCTCTGGATGGTATTATTGTTAAAGCAGAAAGAAGTTATCTGGTACAAAGGGTAAGAATTTTTCAAATTGTCGTAGGAGGTTATTTTTCCTGCCGAGAGAACTCGCTGACATTCCATAGAAAGAAGTACACTATAGTATTTTTGTTATGGGAAAAAAGTATGAACTTGGCATTAGGGGCTATATTTTTATGCCATAAATTGTTATTAAAAATATTGATTGAGCCGTCTGGTGTATTTTTTGAGAATGTTATGGTCATATTATATTTTTGTGATGAAAGATGCAACCTATGGAACATATTTTAGAGGTCGTCTGATTCTGCAAAAAATGTGGCATCGTCAGCATAATATACGATACTAATTAAATTGCTTCCTATTCTGTAGACCAGCCCAAGTGATGTCTTCACTACTTCAATTATTTTTCAAATTAAACTAGAAAAATGAACTCAAACATATTATTGTAGCAGTATCAACGATTTTGGGGAGTTCTTCATCTACTTTTCCTTTAGTGTTGCTATTTATTTATCTTATAGTATTATAATAATAACTATCCAGATATATCCAGAAGTTCGTTAGATGTGAAAATAAAATGTCTAACAAAACAGTTTACGTGTAAATGAATTATGTATTTTACATAATTTCGATTACCTTGTATGTTATAAGTATCATAAGTGTATCGGAGAGATTATCTAGTTAACTCACATCCCCTCAGGAAGATTTCACCCCTTGCTCTACGTAATAACTTAATTTACTCGGTAATCTGCCGCAAAATGCAACTTTTTTTAATAAAAGGTAACGTATAAACGTGATTCAGTTTGCACGAAATAAATTAGGCTAGTCTGGATCTAGCCTTGTTTCGTCCATGCCGCGCCATCCCTTTTTATAGACATTATTTAGGAGAATGGAATATTACTTCCAACAGTGTTTTCAAAATAAATGTTTGTTTTTTATATTGCCAAACATTTATTTTAATAACACTGTTGGAAGTAATATTCCATTCACCTAAATAATTAACGTTTCTTTTTCTTTTCTGGGGATCTGCACCGAGGAAACCTCTCCCCTCCTGGTATGTGCGCCTGAATCCGTAGATCATATTATGCTGTATCGAGTCAATAATTAACAGAAGGATCTCCACTCAGCCTTTCATCGGTACAACTTCGGGTCGATTAACTATTTCGATCTAGTGGCATCAAATAATAGTTTTGTTACATTCGAAGATTTCCACGAAAGTTCTACCAACTCTAGGCCTTAAGCTGCTTATAAGTAAGTATGTACTGCGCTACGAGTCACTTTCCTTCTAATGTGACGTCAGACCTTTGCCCATCTTCGTTGTTATTCTTTTCACACTTACATGTATCGCCACTGGAGGAGGAGTCCCTTTAGAGAGTTCCTTATTCGTTACTACGGCCATTACGTTTAAATAAATAAACAATGTTTCGTTCTCGTGTTGATTATGCTGGGTGGGAACTTATTTTGCCCCCCATAACAGTATGGGTGTTGGTAACATAAATAATGCTTCTTTAGTTTATTCTTAAATATCGATAAAACTATTGCATATCTAATTGAGTCACGAACATATATCATCCTAAATTCGAGTCGAGTGAACCTCAAAATACAATGTGTAAAATTATTTGGGATGCCTTGATTTACTAAGAATTTTGCCGTCACTGGAATAAAGGGACAGTGCGTGTTCGCAAAGATCTTTACACAATTACTGACGACAGCATGGATTCTCCAAAGAGGTTAATAGGACGGGGAGATTTTTTCGCTGCCTTGCTTTAAACTTATGTTCACTATCTAAAAAAAGTTGATTACATATTCAAATATATGATCAGCTTTTTTTAGATAGTGAATATAATACAAACGTTATCATCCACGAGTATCGCTATTGATTTCTAGCATTTGGTTTATCGAGGCACCTTTTTATTTTCTCATCATAAAAATATGTAAGTTAAATCTATTATCCCTCCTGTTGTCAATTCGTCGTCATTTTCAAATAACTTAGATTAAGGTGACGAAACGGGCTGTTGTCACTCGGAATCACTCTAAACCTTTTTGTACATATATCATTTGATTGTAATATGTTTTCATCAAACATTGTTTATTCCACTTTTTGTAACGGTATAACCCTACTGGTGTCAAGGCTTTCCCCTCATCATCAGGGGAGCATAAAGAAGACGTCTTGTTTGTGTTCCTCTGATGATGAGGTGAAAGCCTTGAAACCGGTGGGGTATACCGTTATAAAAGTGGAATAAACAGCGTTTGATAAAACCAAATTACAATGTCTAAACCTCCACAATGTTTATGCCGTAACTATAAATCATTTGACTGTTTTTTTAGGTATTTTGGTGACTATTTCCGACTAAGTCCCGTCTTTCGGACGTCAAGTGTTGAATTACTGAGTTACTTTTTTTCAACATTTGCTTGTTTGGTGGTATCCAATCAAGTCATTAGCTCAGCGTTTGATTATTGATTAATAATTAATTATTGATTATAATTATTATTTAAATTTTATTATATTTTTACAAGCTATAAATTCTCCTTTAGAGGAATCAACAGCTGTAAATGATCGACATAAATGTCACACCAGATTTAGTACTACGTTATTATATTAATACTATTAATATAAAAAATATAACAAAATACTATTTGCTTTAAATAACTAATATCAGGTCAAAGGGGTTCGTAAATGAATAATAATTATTCAATTCATTATGTTAATGTTTTAAGATAATAAGTACCTACATATTTAGATTAATTGACATAAAAATGCCATTGATTATGTGAAAATGTTAAAGCCCTAGATTATGCTTCATCAGAAACGAGATTAAGGTCAAATGATCGTATAGCACTTCATTTGCTGTTGATCTTGAAGGTGTACATGTTTTCTAGGCGTAATCGACGTCTTGTTAATTTTAAACAGTATAAGATGGGGCAAATTTTCATAACATGTTTTTTTTATATTGATACACCTAATGATTGGACGTGAGAAGACGACAAAATAAAACGATTCGCAAGCAGATGGGATCAGAACCAATGACCTTTTTCTTTTTTTCTGAAATATGATCAAAAAGTTATGAAATATGAGGGAAATGGAATAACTTTTTTGTCCACACTTTTTATACGAGCAAGCTGAAGACAATGCATCACAAAATACCTTGTGAAAAGATGCTCAGTGATTCTGGAACGGGGTGAGGTGTTTTCCTTCAGAATTGAAGCGAATACAAGTTTCAGAGAAAATAGTGTACATGAAGCGGATGTAGAAACGACTTCAAAATCTTTTTTTGTATTTATATCTGACGAAGACCTCAAATAATATTTAAACATAGATTTTACTTTGCTTGATTATCTATCAAAAATATAAAATATCATAAGGATGTGGATGTCAAAAAGTTATAAAGTCAAGAATAGGTAAGTACTCATGAATTAAAAATCGAGTAAAACTATCTTCTTTCATTTTTTTACATCAGAACATAAAATATATTTTTAAACACAGAAAAAAAAGAAAAATCTTAAATTTACATTTTGGCACCCATCTCCTGTCCGTTTACCGGCTTCACTAAATGAGCATTTTCAGAATGGTATTGACCATTCTGAAGATGTTCGTTGAGTGAAACCGGTACATGCGCCAAAGTGTTAGTATCTTTATGGAGTTCCACAAAGAATTCTTAGTTAAAAAGCTATTCAATATAAAACCTGTTATTATAACTATAAGTAATTATAAATTTGAGTAAGGAACAATTTTATTTTTATACCACATGATACAACCCTCTTTGGAGTGTTGAACCAGCTAAGTTGTCTTCAATATCTACAAGAAAAAAAACAATTATGTCTATGAACACCCACTGTCCTTCCAATCTGAATGGAATAATTCTTTGTATACCAATACATCACAAATCATTCTACATTGATATTGTCTTTTGCGATTAACTCGGCTCGACTTTAGGACGATTTTCCTGGACCAATCAGACGTGATTCGTCATTATCAATTTTTAAGAATAAACTAAATAAGCATTATTAAATGTAAAATATTCCTTATGCCTAATATTTGTACAATTTCTACTCTTCTCCATATTGTCTTTGAGATTTATATTTTGTTTTCATGTTAATTACTTTTACTCGAATATTATTTTCATTTACTAAGTTTAATACCGGGTCATAGTTACCGATAATAATTTTGAAACAAAAGCTGATTGGTTGGAAATAATTCATTTACTGAGAATACGTTACAAGAAAAGTGGTGCAATGAGTTCCACGATAAGGCGTAGTTAGAGAACTTGAGGTTGAATAAACAGCAGATAAGACAACAGGGTGTTTGAATGAGTGACCAAGCGTGGTCTGCACTAATTACGGCTTCGAACTATGAACATTCATGATTCAATAAACAAAATGATGTCCATTGCGTTTGTGTGTCAAATATGCATTGAATTCATCGTCTTCTCAGGAAAAAGTAGGCAAATGACGACGATTTATAGATAAAAAAAGATGCATATTCTTTTGACTCATCCATTAAAAAATTACACAATGATGTAAGTGCAATGCATATAATGATTAATTTTATTATATATAAGACAAATTTACAACATAATGCAGTACAATACTGTAAGTTCAAGAGTCAAGTACAAATATTAAAACCTTTTGCGAAAAATGATAGGGCTTAAAGCAAAATCAATTTTTGTATTTTTTATTATTTATGTCAATTGCCTCGGTTTATCAAATGAATCTGGCTTACGTGAGTAAAAAGTTATTTATGCAAAAAATGAAAATATCAAATTGTTAAAAAATAAGATTTAGCAATATTGGTTTAAATAATGTTTGCAAAGTGTTAAGAAAAATATTAGAAACGACTGTCGAAAGTTTTGGTTGTTGAAAAGTGTGATTGTATAAATAATTGCAACGTAGGGGTAAACAATTGTTATGTGATGGACACATATCTTACTTTTTAGTCCATAAATTTAACTTAAAGGTCACCTGTCTTATCACCATAATGCATTTTAGTCAAAAGAGATTTCTTTAAACTGAAGATTTTATCACTGTCTTAATTTATTATTGGACTCGCTTCTTATCCCCTGCAGATAAGTGAAGCGCTATAAAAGTTTCTATTTATTTATCTAAAACGAGATATATGTTATCTAACCACATTTACCCTTTGCTCCTACACTCTCAATTGGAAAGAGATGAAAATATATCTTTCACCAAAATTTGTATATTAAGGGTCCATAAGGCCAAAATTAGATACATTTTCATGGAAGAGATACGAAGTCATTATAGCACTTGACCCACATAAATTATCTTTGTAATATCCTTAAATGTGATCATTGCAATCTTTATCTAATGAAATGTTGAAGAAAGTGGCTATTTTCCTAAAGAAATATATTGAATACATGTAACAAGGTGAATGGCACACTACACACTGTTTTATTTTTTCAATAAATTAATCGCAAAATTTTCAAAAAATACTTGCACTGTTAGGTGCTGGTGGCAATCTTGATGGAGATGGGATCGGAATACATGTGGTAAAAATACTTTGCACTGTTAGGTGCTGGTGCCAATCTTGATGGAGATGGGATCAGAATACATGTGGTAAAAATACTTTGCACTGTTAGGTGCTGGTGCCAATCTTGATGGAGATGGGATCAGAATACATGTGGTAAAAATACTTTGCACTGTTAGGTGCTGGTGCCAATCTTGATGGAGATGAGATCAGAATACATGTGGTAAAAATGTGCGCTTCGCATAGAATAGCTGGTATTGCGAGTATAATGTTTGATAAAATCAGAAATTATCAGATTTAGTTAGACTAAGTAATTATTAGTTAGAGATGGTTGTTCTAAGTTAAATTAAGAAAGAAATCTTGAGATGGTTTCAGCAAATTGTGGGAATGTGTTGCGAAAGACTTACGAAACAAATATATTTGTCTGAACGGAATGAAGAGTGAGGAAGAGGTAGACCGAGAAACTGGTGGAAGGAGATAGTTGGAGAAATTTAACTGAAGAAATTTAACTGAGCTTGTATGACGAAATGTAATTATGTAGACGAAGCGAGAGCTGTGTGCATGCATGGAAAAGTGTGGAGATCTGTCCTCCCTACCTACCTTAAAAGGGGCATGGCGTGATAGTAAGCACGTATGTTTAAAATTATTGTAGCATTGAAAAATGCATTGTAATTATCTTGTTTGATAATGATTTAATTTCAATATAATGTATACATACCGTATTAATTGAATAATTGTATTATATTACACTTTTGATGTATGCAGTAAAATCTGGCGGGTTTATTTCCATGTAAAAATCTCTTCCAATCAACCAGAAAGATGTTAAAGAGGTCTTAAGTGAAAACCAGATAAGAAACCTTTTTTAAAAAACCTGAATTTCAACCGGATTTGGACCAGCAATCTTCGGATTGGGAGATGTGTGTCTTATTAACTAGGCCACGGAGGTCGTGTTTGACGAAAATTATTTTTTTCTATTTTTGATTGACCACAGTGGTCTAGTTGGTGAAACGCTTGACTTCCATCCTGGAGTTTTGGGTTTGATTCTCGATTTCACTGGCGCATTCTCGAGCAATAATCTCACGCCTTGTTACAGCTGTCATTGGCGTTTTGTTTTTATTGCATCTTTTAATTCGTACATTAATGACATATTATACTCACTAGAAACCGTATTGTTTCCATCTAGTCTTTTAGTAGAAATTCCTGACAATCCCAAAAAAAGCTGCCATATCATTTTTTGGACTTGTGTCACCTTCGTTTTTATGGGCCGGGGTGATCCTAGATGGTGTCACTTCATCGAGTTTCCTTTCGATCAAAAATCATGATACAAAACCATAGTTTTATCCCCCTTGGCAAATAACTCAAATATATCTTTTCCTTTTCCATCGTAGAGCATATTTTTGCAACACTCAAAACATCGTTTCCTTTGCCAGCACTCAAGAGTTTTGGTAATCAGCTTGCGTTCATTTTATTTATGCCAAGATAATCTTACAGAATTTGAAACACTTGCTAATGCAACTGTTTCTGAAGTGAGTGCTTCTGCTGCTGCTCTGCCACGAGAAAGGTCATCTTCAATCGATCATCTGCCTGAATGAAACTGTTTAGTCCAATCTTTCGCTGTGGAATATGATGGAAAATATTTTACGTAGACTGCATCTAAAAGTTGCTAAATTTCTACCGGACTTCTCCTTTTGAAATAAACTTGATAAACAGTCGATATTCATATTTTTACAATTCAGCATATAACAAAACAACACATCTTCTATTGGCTCTAGTGGAGGCATCAAAGTTTAACTGCAAACATCGCCAGACCAAAAAAAATCCCTTCCTTAGTGTTCCATAACTGAATGCTTTAATACTAATAATATTAAAATACACACTACTCGAATACTTTTATAAAAAGCTGAATATAATAAATCTAGTGATTTGTTGAGGTAAAAACGATAATACAATATATTTTAAATATCTGCTTTGTTCTCGCAAAATATAGCAAAAAAATGTAAAGATGTTTTTTTGTAATATTGCTATTAAGAATATAATATTTTGAATAAAATATCTTCTGTTACAGCGTCTTTTATAAGACCTTGCTACAGATATGACCCAAACCTCAGAAAGTGTCTCACAGAAGAGGGGAAGAGAGTATTGAAAAGGTTCGCAGATGGCATTCCTGAGTTAAATCTACCTCCCCTGGATCCAATGAAACTGGGAGACTTAGATATTATGCCAAATAGTGCTCTTAAAATCACTAATAAAAATGCTATTTCGAGAGGACTCCGTAGTGCCATATTAGCTGATTTATTGTAAGTATTCAGGTTTTTTGATAGACAAGTGCTTAACAAAATTTATTTCTTTAAGATAATATTTTGAAAACTCCTAAGTTTTCAGAACGTTTCGAAAAATAATAAAAAAAGTAATTCTATTATTTTAATTTTACAAAGCAAGATTTTTTATTTATTCGTCTTTTCTATTTTACAGTTGATAACTATTTTTTTTTAAATTTTTATAAATAATATATATATTCGATGAAAAATATCATACTTTTCTTTTATTCCATGTGTCTTCATTGTGAAGTTTAAAAAAATATTTTGTTTTCAATTTTCTATTGGTAATAAATAGTATTTTTTTAAATAAAATTACGCAACGGTTTCTGCTTATGCCAAAAAGAAGGGAATGATTTCATAATATTTTTATTTCAATTGGATTTTTGATTACAATATTTATAAAAATATATGCTTACTGGTACTTAGATGCGATATAAAAACAGGAAGATAATAGAGGGAGTTAATATAGAAATACAGTGAAACTTCTATCTATTATGTTTGAAGAGACTTATTAAACTAAATGATAAATATGAGAAAAAATTGAGGCGGGAATATATGAAAAAACCTGTTTTATACTAAAATATCCCCAAAAATATTTACACATGCACATACTATAAATGGGTGGAAATAAAATTATAATGTGACACAAAAATTATAAAAAAGGGAACATATTTTGATTTAATTAAAATAGTCTTCCAATGTCGTTTGTTTTTTGGCGGTTATATGTCAATACGTAAATAGTAGTTTTTTCGTATTGTTAATGGCATTATTTTTAGCATATTTATTGTATATGAATGAAAAAAACGTTATATTTTTAGAATGACATGCATGCTTCCGAAAACGAATTATCAGGGGGCGGATCTTCTTTATTAACATCTTCGACTTCTTTTCCTGTCATCTGTACTTCAACCTTGCGTCCGCCCTCTATCCCCTTCACCGTGGGTGGTGGAAGCTGAAGCCGTGGAAAAAACTGACATCTTGAATGTTCCGATAATTATGCCAGTATCATAGTTTCAACTAAGTAAACAATTCTATAAAAATGCACTAAACTATTACCTTTCGTAATAATATACATTTAGCACGTTTGTCATGAAGTAATCAACGCAAAATTTTATCCTAACGACATATATTTGAGAAAATAACACTGTTCAAGTTTTACGGAAATACTAATATTATACATCTCAAAATAATACATATAAATTTAACAAATATACCAATAAATTTTTTTAATGAGAATCTAAATTATTGACTTTTGCGTAAAGTAGCTAGCTGTTTTTTTTTCGTAGCCACGAAATCACGTATACTTTTGAGACAGATGTCTTAATTCACACTCTTCCTGTGTTTCAAATCACTTCGTGACAAACTCGAAGCATTGTTAATCTTCAGGATGACTAGGACCAATATTCTCTCTTTCGGCAATCTCCTAATGATCTTCACGATATTGTTTATACCATATAAAGTCCGACATAACCTTAAAAATACAAGGGCTAGTGAAGTTTTAAATCTGCAGACGAATTATTTTCGTAAACGTCGATAGATGAATCCAGTCACTATGTGTAGTGCAATATATTTGAATAAACCATTATTTTTCGGATTTTTTTTCACTTATTTTGTCCAATCCGGATAATCGAGTTTCTACTCTTTGTTAAATTCTAGGTGCTGATTTCTAAATTTATTATGAAATAAAAAAGATCAATAAGAATAATATAATCAGTTAGACCGGAACAACTTCCATTTGCAAAATGTTTCACAATATTATTTAAATAATTTCGCCAAAAAGTTGCTTCAAAATCAAATAATTCGAGTTTTATTACATGTTACAAATTTCTAAAATATGAAAAAGCATGTTTTGTAATTATATGTGTATATTAAACTTTAGTGGCATTAACCTTTACAATTAATATGTTTTTTTCAGTATCGATGTCGAAAAAAAGACTGGCACGTATAGAATACTAGGAAATTCGTCATTTAAATCCGACTATACAATTGATGGAAAACTTTTGGTATTTCCAATTACTGGCAAAGGTGTTTCTCGAATAAAAATGAGTAAGTTACTGGCATGAAAACTTTATTAACTAGATTATTTCAAATTTGGTAGTTTGGGCTGATGGACTAGGGTTGATGTATTGAATAAAATAAAGAAGAGCGATATGATATGGTTTGGTCATTCCGAACAAATGAATGAAGAAAGGCTTATAAAACAAATATACAGTGGAAGGTGTGGTAGAAAAGCCTAAGGAAAGTATGACCAAGAAAGAAATATGCCTATAATAATAATAAAATGATCATTTATAAAGTGCTGTTTAGAGACCAGACTCTTTTCTAGGGCGCTAAATTGGCCTTACCTTGAAGCAAAGGTACATTTAGTGTTTTTTTTCATGTTTGTGTTTTTCGTTATTTTTTTCAGTTAACTATGATATGGTTATGAATTGGAATTGGAAGTTGAGGAAAGGAGAAGACGGAAAAGAATATGCTCACATTACTAACGCCACGCATGTACGAGAAATAGAAAAAGTTGTCATCAAAATGGATGGACTTTTTAATAACGACAAAGCCCTTGGTAAGCTATTTTAGTTTAAAACAATTTATGTACTATCATATATTCTATCACGCACAAAACTTTCCTATCGCAACACACACGTTTCGCTTCCTCTGCGTACATATGCATTCTCATACAGTAAGTTCATTTTGTACATAAATAGGTCGATTCACATTTTTATAGTAGAGAAAGACGTATTGTAGTAACACATAAATATTTCATACTATGTTTTCGTTTGAAATATTGATATTTCAGAGTATAAATTTATGTGTATTTTATAATTTTCAGAGAATAGTCTTTTTAATAATTTTTCGTTTTCATTTTTAATGCAATATTTATACAGGTTCACGTGAGAAGGAACTACAGAGGTCAATGGGTGGAATATAAATGTTGAATGGGAATGTATGTAAATTGCTGTATGCTGATGATATGGTGGTGTTGGCGGATAATAAAAATGTATCGCAGAGTTTGTTAAATAAATTGTTTGAGAGATGCGGAGAGAAAAATCTGAGAATGAATGTTGCAAACTCCGAAGATAAGTGTGAAAGGAAAAGTAAATGCGATATATCGGTGAATTGCAAGAATAGAGCCAATTAAGAATTCTGGTATTAGGGTAGTATTTTATCAGACGATAGAACGGTTAAGAGGTGTATCAAACGTCGTGTAGCTATAAGAAACACAGTAAATAGGGTACTAAAACATATATACTCGAACGATATAGTATCTAAATATGTAATGAAGATAGTCCACAATTGTATTTTGGTGTCATTTTTTATGTACGGGAGTGAAACGTGGACATGGAAAAGACTGTAAAAAACGTGGACATGGAATAAATGTTGTAGAAATGCGTGCACTCATAAGAATACTGGGCTGATAATGTATAAAAGAATACGTAATGAAGGGATAAGGGATTAATGTGAACTTAAGACTGATGTGCTGAGTATGACGAAAAAGATGCGCAACGAATTAATGAAGACAGTCTAACAAAAAAAAATATAGTGGAAGTGAGTGGAAGCAAATGTGAGTGGAAGGCGTAAGCGAGGAAGACTAAGAAAAGTATTGTTGGAGTCAGAGAAATTGTGGGAGTTGTATGAGAAGGTGTATGGACGTGGAAGAGGCGAAGGATGCGTGTTGAGATAGGAAAGTGCCTGCCTACCCCTTCAAGGTGTATGTATGTTTTTCGTGCGAGCTTTCTTTTAATTAACGGTATAAGTAATTTGCTTAACAAATTTATGTCAAAAATAACAATAGATTATTAAATCTCATGACTCGTTTATTAGTTCTTGATAATCAAACTTAACAGATAAAAAATGGCACTGACCCTGGTAATGAATATTTTGGTAATTTGGAAATTCAGGACTACTTTCACACACACATACAGTAGTTCTTTCTTCACCGCGGGGGATAAGTTCCAAGACCCCCAGTGATTGTCTGGATATTACCAAACCCTATAAATTATATATTACATTGTTATCCTACTCATACAAACCTATGATACAGTTTAATTCATAAATTAGGCATATTAAGACATCAACAACAGAAACTTATAATAAAATACAACAGTATAAAAGTTACATGAATCTATCTTTCACTCTTTCTGTCTCCCAAAATGTCTTATTGTATTGAACTCATCCTTCTTCTTGTGATGATGATGTTAGGGATGAAGTAAAATAAATGTCGTTCACTTTTAAATATCATTAGGCTACTATTGACCTCTTGACAATATGTACCTATTCATTTTATTATTTTGTGTACATGGCTATATATGGTTCATCGTGTGGGATCTTACATCGCAATGATTTCGTCTAACCAACGAATTTAACATATGTTGGACACTGAAAATTGTTTTTAATCCATAACTGATTTTGTGAAAAAAAGAAGTATCACAATCCAAATTAAAAATGAACTTTCTCTGAACATAAATGGTAGAACTATGGGAATGGAATTCGTTCAAGGATAAGAAAGGGTGACAATGAATAACTAGGAAATTCTGATTAATATATTGATATATTATCCCAATTCTCTCTTGAATATAATTAAGGATAGTACATACGTACATATCTGCACACTGGACCGTAAATGAAGAAAATATGAAATGGGATGTGGTGTGTGGGTATGCGAAGAAATCTCTCATCACCCGATGGAATAGAACGTTCGTGAAAATAATTTTAAAGAAAGCGTTATTTTTCTCGTAAGTATCAAGGAAAATACGTTGAAACTGATTTTTTATTTATTTTTGAACCTCGGTTGACCGCTGAGTACTGGGAACACTGATAAGTTTGGGCTGAACTGTACGAGTACATTTATTCAATGAATTTTATTAATTTCTGAGCTACGAGTAGAATCTATTTTGACACACAAAGTACAACGCTTTGTAATAATTATGTACTTATCAAAACACGAGAAAGATCTACAATATAATATATTTTATTAACAAACAGGCTTCAATGTTTTGTTTTTGAATGACTAAGGCCTTACCCATTTCCAGTACTAGTATGTTAAAAAAAATCACTGGTGTATGTCTGCAAATGTTAAAAAAAAATCGAAAACAGACACATTTCAAGATCAACCGCATTTCTTAATTTATTTCATTTCAAAATGCTAATGTCTCATCAAATTGTTAATGAACTGAATTCTTATAAAAATGCTAATGTTAATATTCAGCATTGATCTCACGTTTGATTTTTTACTTATACATATCATCATCATCATTGCCATATAGCTTCACTCAGGAATACTGACTACTAAAATTTCATCCAGGTCAGGCTATCGCGCGGCATTTCACGTTAAGATTAAGGCAAGTTTGACTGCGATTGAATCTAACGTTGGTACTTTTAGGTCCCAAAGAGTTACAACGTTTTCAAAGATAGGGCTGGAGATAGGAGGGAGAGAGGCTATGAGATAAGAGAAGGAGAGAAGTACCGCGAGATAACAGGGCTAGATAGATAGGGGTATAAGAGGAGGGCAGTGATAGGGCGAATTAATGGGGTGATGGGAGAGCAGAATGGGGGTAAGAGAGAGGAGACGAGTGGTACAAGGGAGATAGGAAAATACGGGGGGAGGAGAGGAGTGAGAGACGGGTGAGTTAGAAGAAATTGTATGGGTCATTCTATTTAATTAACAAATTAATTAAATAAAGAATGGGATAATATTGATTATCACGATCACCTGTATTATTATTTTTATCATTTTTCAAATTAACTTGATTGATACCTTTATTATTTTCAGGGGATACAATGAATAGAGTCTTAAATGAAAATTGGAGAGAACTGATGAAGGAGTTGGGACCTACTACGTCAAAAGTGGTCCAGCAAAAAATCGTTGAGTTGTTGAATACCTTTTTCGAAAAGGTTCCTTTTGATGAATTGTTACCGGTGGAACCTATAAAATAAAGCGGACATTTAAAAAAATTAAAAAGGCTATCGAAAAAAATCATTCAATAGCGTACAATTCCTCAATTGATATGACATTAGGTGTGTGTTATTGAAAAAAAACTGTTTCCGGGGTCAGTTGTTATTAAATAAAATATTTAATATTGTACAATCTTTATGATCTAATTTTTTTTTAGAATAAGTAATAAGCAAATTTTAATTATTAAATGTTCTATCGCCGTGTCTAAAGTAAACTATACCATTTCAGTTTTAAGCGAAAATGAGTTATTAACATTTACAAAATCAGCTTTATGTTTTTTTTTACTATCATACTCGTAAAATGAAAACCCTCAAATCAAATTAATTTTCCATTTATGTAAAATACGAGTTATAAAATCCATTGTACCTTATACAAATGGTTTAATCAAATGAGTTACATTAAAAAAATAAGACAAAAATATTTTCAATTCTGAACTCAAAAAGAAAGGTACGTATTTTAATTCATATATTTTTAAAGTCAGTTCCTTAGATAACGGGTTAAATTAAACGAGTTCAATCTAACAAATGTAAAATAAAAAATATGTAATCAAAATTGTTTTTCTAATAATAATTCAAAAAAAAAATTACGTATTTGATTTCAAACCTTGTTTTAGTTAGCACCTTATACAGAGGGTTACATTAAACGAGTTCAATCTATGTTATATAAAAAATATTAAGACAAAAATATGTTACCTTTCTAATATGAACTCAAAAAGAAATGTAATTCATACGTTTCTTAAGTCAGTTGTTTGAATTTACTGTTAAACTTGAAAACGTTCTCCTGTAAAGTTGCATCAATTGAGATGATATAGTTTACACTTAACACGACGATGAATCAACGTATCATACAAATTTCAGAGACTATGAAAAATCCCTATCTTTGTTTAACTAAACTTATCTTAAAATATACCACTGTCTAACTCCCACACATATCCATCCTTATTATTTTTCTGTTTTTCATTATATGTTATTTGACGACATGCGTGCTCTGGTTGGTAAACGTCCGTGTTCCATCCAGGAGGTTGTACGTTCGATTCCTATTGGAATTTAAAATATTTCCGTCTGGTTTTCACTTTAATCACATGGTAATAAACCCGCTAGGTTGTATACTATACATAAGTAAATTGTAATAAAATACAATATTGCGTTTTGTACATTATTCTTTAGACAACTCACTATTCTTTAGACTACACACTATTCTTTAGACAACACACCATTCTTTAGACAACACACTATTCTTTAGACTACATACTATTATTTAGACAACACACTATTCTTTAGACAACACACTATTCTTTAGACAGCCTACTATTCTTTAGCCCAATTATATATTTTTAATGAAACGAAATATGGTTTAAGAAATTTACGAAAGATTTACTTCGAAGAAATAAATCCAAAATATTTATTTGCATTCAAAACGGTAAAATAAATAAATATATACTTATAAAATAAATAAATACATATCTAAATTGGAGATGATGATATGTTGAATAGTGTGTGTGGCCGGAAGACAACATTGTCATCGGTTCCATTAATCGTGTTTTCCGATTAAGAATTACTCGACATACGGAAAAGTAAACTAGTAAAATATAAACATTGTACTCGTATCAATGTAAATTTTCAATCGAAGCGTTAGACGAAGATGAGTATTATGCAAGGGTGTAATCGACGGGATAATTGCCGTATAACAATATCTTAACAAACAGACAAATGTTATACAATTGCTAGGTACCGTTTGCTGGGTGAAAGGTAATAGTTTTTGAGTTATAAAGAAACAAAGACGAAAATAAAGCTAGAAAAAGAAAAGTTTGCGTTATGAAATTAAATCAAACCAAACATAACAAGTGTAAGCAATTACCGCGAAAAAAAAGTGAATATAAAAGAAAAACATGTCACTGAAGATAATGATTTTTAAGTCGCTGCTTGAAGCAAGACAACGAGGCTGAGGATCTTGTAATAGCTGGTTCCAGAGTATGGTAGCAAGGACACAGTTGAAGAATCGACGGAAATTTGGATAGAAAGCAATGTAACTGTTCTCTTCAAAATTATTGCTGCGTTTAATTGGCATAGATGATGGCTGATGTTTTGAAGTTGTAGCTTTGATCCTCAGAGCGAAGTCAAATATATTATAATTTTGACATCACCCTTAGGATAAAGGCTGCAACACCTTCGAAACGTCGACGATCATTCAATCCAATTCAACATGGCTACAACTCTGAAGACAAATTTAACTACTATTTTTTAACTACTCTCTTAGACTCAAATTTGGAGTAAGGCTTCCAATAATTATTTTTAATATTACTTCCGGAATACAACTTTCTTCGTTTGCATATGTTATGTCGGCAGTCGGGAGTTGCTGGTGATGATGGAAACCAGCCACTTTCTTCAGCACTTAATTAGATGACGATTGCAATGATCACATTTAAGGATATCACAAAGATAATTTACGCGGTAAAGTGCTATAATGACCTCGTTTCTCTTCCATGAAACTGTATCTAACTAATTTGGGCCTTATGGACCCTTAATGTGCAAATTTTGCTGAAAGATATATATTCATCTCTTTCCAGTTGAGAGTGTAGGAGCAAAAGGTAAATGTGGTCAGATAACATATATTTCGTTCTAGATTAATAAACTGAAACTATTTTTTTTAGCGCTTCACTTATCTGCGGGGGATAGAAAGCGAGTCTATTAGTTAACACGCATTCTGGTGATGACAGGTGAACCTTAGGTTCACTTTATGGCCTGAAAAATAATATAAGTGTCCATCACATAACACATTGGCATCGATGTTACAATATCAGATCACTCTATATTTGTTAATCAAATTATGCAACTTATTGCAAAAAATATCATTAAGCCAGTCTCCAGCATCCAGCGCAGAACATTTAATAAAAAACTGGTTATTCGTCTGTTTAACCAATATCGCAAAATAAACTTTCACGTGAAACACAAATCGTGAAACTTTCATTTGTTCAAGCATGTGTGTTTTTTTTAATTCAGTTATGTAGCAATATTTTCAACTTAATCATGTAGCAATATTTTTCAATAAATCACAAGAGGGCGTAAGTAAAAACCAGACCGGAACTCTTTTTTAAATTAATTTGGTTCCAATAAGAATCGAACTCGTAACTCCCGGTTTGGAAGATAGGTGTCTTACCTAGTAGGCAACGGAGGTTGTCAAGAGTCTTAAGATGTGGCATTTGCCTACATTTTTGAAATGTTCGCCTACGAGTATAATGCTTCCGCTTAACTTTTACACGCCACATGTGGTCTTGACTCAAGTATACATTTATTTATCTCATCCATTCAACATGTTCCACCTACTCACGCTTAATTTTCCACCAATTTACAGACACAGATGGCCGAGCTCCTTTACAGAGTTAAAATAGAGAGTCGCCAACTAATTATAATTAGAAATAAACATATTAAAGCAAAATACTTCATCATTAACCGATTTGAAACTCTGACAATATGTAATTGGTTAAGGGATTATGAATAGGTCAATAAGTTAGGTGCCCCCTATTTCGAGAACTGAAGAATATGATGCAAATATCTGAAGATTACGAATAAAAATGGCAAAAATACCGATGATAAGTTTGTCAGAAGAACCAAAATCCGTCTAGTTAAATCTCTAATATTCTCCAAAGAACTGTACGAGTATTGAGCATGCGGTGAAGAAGAATCTAAATAATGTGATAATGAAGAATCTAAGATGTGATAATCCTGTAAGGTTTAGGATATCCTCATCCTGGTTGAATGAAGATGTATGGAAATGGTGATGATCTAGCATTCGGTGCTGTTAATAACCGTTATATCACTGCACGGGCGTTCTGACAATTTCTCAAATAAAAAACATTTTTCTAAAAGCCTCCAGATCCCCTAAAAGCGCAGCTCTAGCCGTAAACACGTTGATTAAAACGCTTACAAACATGTGTATTAGCTTTTCTTATTCCAAAGTAATTGAAGAAAATCCGCCAGTTCACACTTTAACTGTTAGAATTTACAAATTAAATGCGTAATCGGTGATCAAAGAAATAAATGTACGACAAAAATATAAAAATAATATTTTAGCATTATTTTGAAACGCTTTTATTAATAACAAAGAAAACGTAATACCAAATACCTCGTCTTGAAAATACAATGGAATTGTCTGAAGTAGCGTAGCTGGTTTACGTAGTATGCTACCTGCATACATATTTATTTCACTACCTTGTCGAGGTATGTCATAAAGCGCAACATTTTCTCTTCTATTTAAATTGTTTTCTTCACAAACAAACGGGTATACACTGTCAACTAATAAAGTTATATTTAAATCTTTTATTAACACTTATTGCTGCACTGTATCTGGAGAGACAATAGAAGCAGTGCTGAAATATCCAAAGAACTTGATACGTATTTTGCATAACCATCAGCACCCAGCCCTTAGGTTGAAATCCAGGTTATTGCTAGAATGAACGAGTGAAGAGGAATATCAGGCCCTAGTGGGTGGTTTTGCCCGTATAGTCATTATCACCTGGCTTCGAACTGCCCTGGAGGAATTGGAAAGCACTTCACAGGGTTTGAACAGAAATTGAGAGAACAATAGTCAATATGTCAAAATGAAGAATATTGCGTGATTGATCAACTCCCTGTATATGTGGTAAGAAGCGATACTTGTTGCAGTACCCAAAAAGCTCAGTTTCTTGCACCGTGGAGGACTTGATTCATGGAACTTTGCTGTTCAGGCTGCAGAATTCTGGTCGGAAATAATTTAGTGCCTTTGAAACCATAAGAAGAAAATTATTAAAACAAAATGTGTAGTCACATTGATACTGTTTCGTGTTATTATCATTTCTTTTCATATTTTACGGAGGTAGGTATGTTTCCAAAAGATATTAAAATTCGAAGATGCAAGTGCGTGACATGCTTAGAAATAGGAAGACTTGGTCTCCGTTTATAACAACCACCATTCATTCCAATTAGTTTTCATTATAGTTCCGTTACAGATTAAAAGTTGAATTTAATTATTTTACATGTTATCAAAGGTTTTGGCTTTGTGGACTGTATTTTATAATAAATTACTTTGTTATTTCACTAATTAAATTAATTCCCGCTACACGTGTTTCTACCTCCTATCCCGAGGCTCTCTACATGCAAAATGAAAGTAGAAACCCGTGTGACGGGGATTAATGTAATTAGTGGAATGACAAAATAATCTATTGTCCGATAATTTAATAATTTTGTGTTATTTTCATATTTTTATAGGTTGCATTGAAAACCTTTTTAATTACAATGCACAGATGTAAGATTGAGTAAAGGCTTTTTGATGTGAAGGTAGCATAATGAGAAATTTCTTATCGATATTATAACGACCATGAACTGGGATATCACTTGTTGTTGATTTAAAGTAGAACCATATCAAATTGAGTAAATATCTATAGGAAAAATCTGATCCAGCATAATTAATTTCGTTAACCTAAGGTTACATTTGAAATCAGGGCTATATGAGTACTTAATTAGAAAAATAACAAGAGATTAGTAACGTTATTAATTCATACTGAATGAAATATATGATCTGATCTTGAAAACATGTAGCTTTAGATCAGTGTTTCTTAACCGTTCGTTTTGATTTTGATACCCAAGTAGAGATAAAAAAAATAACAATAACATATAACAATTCAGTATCTTAATAATACAAAAATATTACTTATATATGATAGGTAACAACATTAAAATTTATGAAAAAGAATGAACCTTAGATTTCAATAAGCTGAGAGCTCATCAAATCTTGATGTTATTCTAGAAATGCTGCAGGTTAGGCTATATTCAGGCTGCCGCCTGTTTCGCAATTCGGTTTTTGTTATACGAGTACTTATACAAAATGCTAACCAGCCAATTTGGGGTCGCGACCTATAGGTGAAGAAACTATATTCTAAATCATTGTTTCCAAAACTTTTTCGAACTACCGTTCCTTTTAAGTGCATATATTTCACCATTGGGGTGCACCTTATGGTCCAAAGGTATGTATTACATGGAAATAGATCCCTGCAGAAAATATTTTTTACTACCAAAACATATAAAATACAAGCATTTATTTTTATACTTATGCATGAATTCAATTTATTTACTATTTTAAAACAGGAAGAATCAAACGCCCAACAATTTGATAAGTGCTAAATGAAATACCTAAGTGAAAAATTCATTGGAAGCTGTAAAAGAAGAGTCAATTATGGTATTTTATGAAATGTGATAAGATGAGTGCAGATGAACTTTATGGTGCTAGTACAAGTTATGGTAATAATATTTAAAAATTAAGAGTTTGTATATATATAGTATACTCGTATATACTATGCATATCCAGAAAGTAAGCGTACTAAATTTTTGTAGGTTACAATTTTTTTTATTTAAACAAAAAAATTACGTGGTTACCGTAGTACATATGTAAGCTATTTTTCGACATAGTCGCCATTTCTCTCAATGCAGATGGTGAAGCGGGGTATCAACTTTTTGATACCTTCCTCGAAGTAGTTTCCCGCCAACCCCTCCGTACACTTCTCCACCTCCTCCTTTACCTCCTCGTCGGTTGAAAACCTTTTTCCACCCATGTGCAGCTTGAAGGAGGTAAAGATATAGTAATCTGAAGGTGCTAGGTTAGGGGAATGCGCGGGATGGTTCAAGACATCCCATTTAAACGAGGCGAGCAGTTCCTTCGTGGCTTTGGCCGTGTGTGGTCTGGCATTGTCGTGCAGCAGGCAGACTCCCTTTGTCAACATGCCTCTCCTCTTGTTCTAAATCGCACTCCGCAATTTTTTTAGGGTCTCGCAGTATCTTGCAGAGTTGATGGTCTCCCCTTGACGGTCTCCCATAGGCATATATTCAATTAATGCGATCGTCACGGAGCGCATTTTCGATTTTTTCCACAATTTCGTCAGTCACAATTGAAGGTCTTCCGCTCCTCTGATCATCATGCACAGACGTACGACCGTTTTTAAACTCGCGACACCACTTGTATACACTCGTACGATTCATAGCTTTATCACCATATGCAGTTTTCACTTCATTATAACCTCAACCGGAGGTTTTCCCTTCCAAACGAAATAACGGATGACGCCGCGTATTTCGCACTTGGCGGGAGATTGGATTGACATTTTTCACGAAACGTGTTGTCGCGTCGACACTTCTCAACGTACTGACCTCAAACCGGTCTCGTTGCGGAGGGGAAGGGTCAGGCTACACGGAAGTGTAGCCAACATGTCGAAAATAAAATCCATCCGGTCGTGAGAGCCTCAGTACACTTACTTTCTGGATACGCCTCGTATTTGTGAAATAAAATATTTTTTTCTAAAGATTGTGGCATAAATTTGAAATGCGTTCGTCATATCGTCCGAAAATACGGTATAATTAATCAATTACAATTATATATTTGTTTATAAAATAAATGATACAATTTTAAATATTTTTTTTGTTTAATTAAAACTTATTATTCATTTTGGCATGGCTTTATTGAGAGATGCGTTAATAATGACTTATACTCGTATATGCTCTAAAGGGGGTGGTAATAAATGTTTTGGAAACACTGTTCCACATATGTTTAAGTCCTAAGGTAATTTATTGATGTACTTAAAAAATAATTAAAATTTAGGGTCTGCGCTGTGTTCTCAAGGAATTCCAAATAAATATTTAAAACGTTGATCGCCTAGCCGTTGGAAAGAAGGTAACTCAGTTTTACAAACAGAATGTTTCCACTCCACATATAAATATTATAGTTGCTTTTAACGGTGTTGACGCATTTTCATTTTGTCTTTAGGAAGTGCCGCTAATGAAATGCTGTTTGAGAAAGTGATACCAATGTTTGTGATAACAGCTTTGTGTTTTTTTGTGTCTTTGGGAAGTGCACAAAGATTACGTAAGTTTTCTATTTGCATACACATACGAATACATATATACCATCATGCCATTTTCCTGTCAGGGATGACAGAGAAGATAGAGCGCCAGACTTTCCTATACACATACCCCACACCTTCTCATACAACTCTTACTATTTCCCTGATTTTCTACGTTTTCTTCTTTCAAAATATCATTTGATTGATCCAAAAATACATTTCTTGGTCTATCTCTTATACGTCTTCCACTCATATTTACACTCTACATTTGTTTTGTTAGTATTTCTTTATAAATTCGTTCCACATGCCCTCAGAGTCCCATCTCAGAGTCCTCTTCTTCATGTAAATCAACACGTCAACCTTAAGTTCACATTCACCTCATATCACTTCATTTCGTATTCTATCGCACATTGTCACCCTATGTTTTATTCGCAGTGCACGTATTTATACATTTATTCGGCTCCTATCAGGCTTTTTCCAAGTCCACGTTTCACTCTCATACATCAAAGTTGACACCTAAATACTGCTGTAGACTGTCATCTTATGTGTTTTAGTGCCCCGTTGACTTTGTTTTCTATCGCTACAGGCCTTACTAAATCTCACTTAATTCTTCTATTATCTGAGAAAATACTATCCAAAACCGAAATTCTTCAACTGCTCCAGTTAAACTCGTATATGAGTGAACTGAAATTAACAAAATTCATTACATAAATATTTTATAAAATATAGCTTATAGATAAAATGTTAATTTGTTCCATTTTATGCGATATATAGTACACATATAACATATACCTAAATCCAAACAAATTGTAAAACAATTTAATAAAGTTAACATACAATATGGAATGGATCCATTTTGGTATTTTAATATTAACTTGATGTTTTTAAATGATGAATTTTAAATAATAACTCAAAATATTGCAATTTTTTTTCTCTTAAATAAAATATATTTCAAAAGCTGGTTTTGGCCGGCCTCTCAGTTGCAAGTTTTATTCAACATGATTAATGTTTTCAGCTTCATTCATCTCACCATGTAGCTTGTCAAGTCCAGACTTGAATAACTGCCTTCGCGATGCCGCCCAAAAGGCACTGCCTTTTATGGAGAAAGGTTTACCAGAACTGGGAGTACCTGCAATAGACCCTCTACAAGTCGATGACATCAAAGTAGATCAAGCATCTTTGAATGTTGAATTCAAAAATCCCTCTATTAATGGATTAAAAGACTGTACTATAAATGAACTAAAGTAAGTTTTACATAATCTGTTATATATGTACAATAATTGAGCATGTCTATATGGCCACTTGTCCAAACATGGCGACACGAAATAATGAGCTGCAGAACTTGGAACATGTACAGGAATTGGTCAACTTGGGCTTTTCGATCAATGACAGTGTTGCTGTGTGACGAGACAATGCAAATGGAGCGATGAGTTGCCTGGAAGTGATCTGGAAAGATCGAGAAAGGTATTCGAATGTTCGTTCTCCATTATCCGAGAGAATGTCAAATGGTCGCATTTTAAATTCAATTGAACAATTTTCTTATTTCGTAAATTATCATTAAAAATTATTATAGTTATTAATCATTAAACAATTCTTAAGAACATTAATGTATCTTTGTTATTCTGTATAAAATAATTCATATATTATTTCTAGAATCGATCCTGTGAAAAGAAAAATCTTGCTCAATTATACTAAGGATGGATTCTTCGGAGGAAAATACAAAGTTAAAGGGCAACTTTTAATCATACCCATTAGAGGGGAAGGGGATTCTAAAATTATTTTCAGTAAGTTTAATGCACTATACATTTTTTAAATAATAAATATAAACCAAATACCCTTAATGTACCCTTGTAAGTAGATAGGAAAAAACTCAGAAATAGTTGCAAAACTTCAAACCTCCCTTACAGTATCCAGAAGAATAACAAAACATCGTGCAAAGCACAAACTATATTTTTAAATCACCTTCATGAAAATATCAAATGTTTTTGTTTTAATTTATTTTTACATCCCATCAAACTACCCATCAATCGTTCAATAGATGAATAGAATAATATAGTTATAAATATTGAATTTTGAATTTGAATATGGAGTTTCACAATTCACCTTTTGATTAAAAAAAGCATAACGAGTTTTGTCAAAAGCAGAGGAACTTGCGAACAAATTCTGAATATGTATTAGTCAATTGAAAAATACCTAGAATTCCATGTGCCAGCCGTATTGTGCCGTCGTACAGTTTCGACGTTGCTAAAGGAGTTCGACGAGAATACTCTCATTTTAGCTATTCAACATCTGTGGGGAATATATATAATTGGAAGACTTATTATTTATTTAACACTTTTATTGAAATTACAATCTGGCGGGCTTATTGGCAGATGGCAATCTCTTCCAACCAACCAGACAAAGGTAAATTAAGCAAGTTACGTGGTCGCATAAATCATTCAAATGACTATCCATAAACATATACGTGAGCACATGCCCACGAACCCCACAATGACGGACAATCACCCGAACATTATTTTTCATGTAAAGTGAGATATCATCAATCAGAAGGAAAGGAAGGGATGGTGGAGAGGAAAGGAAAATAAAAATCAGGAATGAAGCACGTTATTTTACTGACTAGAAATTAAGAGTTTTTTCAGTCGCTTCTTAAAGCATGCCAAGGACGGAGCTTAGTGTATCATTCGCAAATTAAAAAGGTGAAATTATTGTAGGAAAAAAAATATCTCAAGACTCTGATCTGCAATTGCAATACTCTTATTGCAGGCTAAGGATATGGCAAATCTCTTAACAGTCTGTGAAGTTTGAGAGTAAAAATATTGTTGACCGAGAATATCAACTTTTGACAACTGGGGTGGTAAAGCAATTTATATATACCGGATCATGCATAACACATGACAAGGATTTCGAACCGAAAATTTGGATAGTAAGAAGTGTAATTCCAAAGCTGTAAGTTGCAAAACCGCAACGTTTATAGAACGATCGAAACATTTCAATAGCAACCGAAAAAATACTAATTTATGTGTATTTCCTGATCCCTACTTTCTTATACGAGTATGGAGTGGAGACCTAGACGTTGAGGGCAAAAATGAGAAAAAGGTGGATGCATTAGTAATGTCAATCATTGTGGGCAGAGTCGGGGAGATCACAACCATAGTTATGAGAAATTGACGAAGAAGATGAAATAAGTAAATCTGACGAAACACTTCATTTATTATAATTATAATAAAATGCATCAGAAAACATACGAGATAGTATGCTTTCTAATATACATAGACGTAAAGAATACTAACGTTATTATTTAATAAAATTAAACGTATTATCGATATAAATTGCCATTTACATTTTAAATATCACTTGAACAAAAATATGATATTTAGCAAACGCAGCTTAACAACACTATTCAACAGTAATGATGATATTGCTCGAAAAATATGGGTTTTTTAAATTGAGAAACGCTTTATGTTCTATAATGAGCTTCTTTAAATACGGTGATAACATGTCGCAAATATAACGTGAATCGTCTTTTTGCCTATAATTAATTATATATTTTCTTCTAGCGAGGTTAAATTATGTCTTCAAGATGGACTATGCTTCATTCAAGGACAATGACGGCAAGGAACGCTGGAAGATCACCAAACACAAGGTGACTTATGCTCCTGAGAAGGCGCAATTTGTTTTTACAAATCTGTTCAATGGAAACAAGCAACTAGGTAAATATTTCAACACATTAATTTCCATTTCTTGAAAAATCTATTTAGTTTATGAGACTCTTCATATTTTAGTCCGAGAAGGAATTGTTGGCTATTGGACATATGTTTTCCTGCCACTTTTACTATACTACTCTGAATCTCATCCATGTTACCAACGCCTAAGAGAGAAAAGATACCTGAGGTGGATAATGGTACGATCAAGAGATGAATGAGACATATTTGAACGTCGTAGTACCATATAATAATTATGATTGTTACAAAGATGTGTCACATAACTCCAATACTTAAAAGACTGGGATGCTTGAAGATAGAGAAGATGGTTCAATATAAGGCTGGAGTTATGTTGTCCAAGACGATCAACAAGCAGGTTCCTCAATATTTCCGAAACTGTTTTAGACAGGAGGAAATCTCGTGTTAAAATTGAGCGCTGAGGGTACTTGAACTCTTTAAATTCCTAGTCGAGTTAGCAAACCCAAATATTTCGACAGAACGTTTCAGGTAGTGGGATCTTTTCTATGGAACAGTCTTCCGTCCTCTCCATGGTAAATCTCCAAATTTATATGCGACAATAATTCAATAATGTCACTCCGTGAGTGGGGAATACTCTCAATACTATCTTTTTTTCACGTATAGAGAACAGCAACAGCCTCAACTGCCCTTGACTTCATGATCATGGACACCAATAATCTTGTTAATCATCTGCATTTTGTTAACAGATGCCCGAAGAAATTGAAGTGTTCTGTTAAAACCACTGCCGTAGTTTCTTCAACCATGATGTACTACATAATTAAAAGTTGCAGAATTATATAAATCATATATATGCATATATAAATATTACGAGTTGAATATTTCTTTTTCAATATGCGTCGAAACCAATACCTCACCCGTCCAACTGACTTGCAATATTCATTTGCAATATTTTTTTTACATTTTCACGCCTCAAATCCAAATGGCAAAGCATAATGTGACCATTAAATCCAATATTGAATTTTATTTCAGCTGATACAGCCATGGGAGTCCTGAACGGAAACTGGAAAGTGATTTTCACAGACCTGTCACCGCCCATCATGGCAAAGGCTACCAAGAGTATTGTCAACGTAGTGGATAAGTTCTTGCGTGCTATTCCGATCGAAAACTTATTTGTTGCTTAATTTTCTAGTATTTTCATAAATTCTTCATAACGCATCTCATCATTTTTTCTCTAACAAAATGTATAATGGATCATTTAATATTTTACTATGTAAAATATTACTTTACTGTTACATTTTAAATGAAATTGTGCTAATAAATATATTTTTTGTTTGACTTGTGGCATTATTTGTGGGTTTGTACAGGGTAGCCCAGAATACAGTTCACTTTTGAAAAATTCATAATAAAAATCGTTTGCTGTAATTACTGCAAAAATATAACAAAATGTTGAGAATTTATTTTTAAATATTGTCGACGAGATGACCACCATCGCGTCGATGGCATTAGTGTAATCTGGTTTGAAAATTTTGATCACGTGCCTGCATGTTTCCCAAAGTATCGTTTTGATCCCTTGACGAATGTTTTATTTCAATTGCAGCGTAGTCGTTAGTTTATTTGCGTATACTCGATTTTTTGGTATCTCCTCAAAAATTGATAGGGATCAAATCAGGACTTCATGGTAGCCACACGTTGAAAAGTAGTCATTGAAATTAGACATTGAAAAGTAGTCACATCAAGTTGAACCCAAGTTCTCAAATTGTATCCTGGAAATTTCTGCAATTTCACAGTCAAAAACTCTCTCAGCTTTTGAATGTAATGCTCCAAATCAGCTGTTATGGCTTGACCTCGAGCGTCCTCAAAAAAATAAGCACCGATGATTTGTGACGCTCAGATTCTTCCCAAACTGTTACTCGTGTCTAATGGAGTGGTCTTTAGTGTTTTAGTTTTAAGTTTTCATTACTCCTGTAGCGGCAATTTTGCTTATTGACGAAGCCGTTCATATAAACATGTACTGTGACTGAGAAGAGTATGTTATTAAACCCAGAAAACTGTTCAAACATTTTAGCCGCGAAATCCAACCTTGTAACAAAGTCTGCTTGATTTAAACCCTGGATAAGTTCAATTTAATAGGGATGGAATTTTAAATTAAACTATAACATTTACTGCAAGGTCGTTCACAACATCGCTAATGCTGACAAACGCTGACAGGTTGATAGCGTTGGATCGACGCGCACAGACTCATTGACTTTACATAATTTGCTTTATTCGAGAAGTCCACAGGTGACCTAGGGTTATGGCGTGGAACCAGTATCTTTAAATATTTTAATCAACTGCTTAATTAAATTGGTGCTCGGACATTGTTTAATACTGTAATTGGTACTCAACTGGAAATAATCATCTAACAGTTACATATGAACCATTGTTTTTGTAAAACGTGAGGACGCGAAACGCGCGCTGTTGTCCCGTAAAGGAACTCAAAACGACTAAAATTACCAAAACCAATCGTGCGAATGACTCCATGTGTCCAGGATAAAGTGCATTTTGTAATAAAGGAACCAAAGTGCACTTTATTCTGGTCCCTCCACTATGTTAATCACGCGGGTTTAAGTCAGCTGTTCTAGAACGGACAATGTGCCTATTAGGACAGCTGATATAGCTAATTTATATTGTGTAGAGTAGTTATAAAAACAAATGAATAATGATAACTGTATCAAGTTACTTACTTGATTACCATAGTTTTAACCGGACTCGTACACGAGTATAATAAGATATGTTTGTTTTAATTCGAGCAAATTAAATAAAAGAATCGTTTGCTTCGTTGGGTCATTGAAAATTTTCAATTAAGTTTCTTAAAATAACTAACTTGTTTGTTACATTAGCACTTTCTTTCAATTTTGGCACTCCAGTGCGTAGAAATATTTTTGTTGGAAGCTATGAAGTCCTCCTGGCTACAGTTCATTTCTAGGACTTTAGACAAGACATCATTTAACCATCATCCTACACTGCTCCGCACTCACTCACCATATGCAACCCTTACAGGAATCCATAGATTTGTAAAATCCTCCTTCATCTGATAAGATCGACCCTTATCTATTGAAGATTATCCATAAAGAAGAGGACACATTCAGTACAGGCTGGATGTGTCATTTTCTTTATGGATAGTGTCCTTCGAAGACTTTGTCTACGATTCCCTACCGAGTTTAGCACTCGATGTCTCCAGTCGATAGTGTTTAAGCTCAGTCGTGGATTTTACGTGAACATATAAGAACTTGATTATATAATTAATGGAGTTTTATATTTTCTAAATAAATCATTGACCATGTACATTTTATATTTATATAACGTTAAAATTTGTAATTTGTTTAGTCAAACACTGTTTATTCCACTTAATATAACGGTTTAACCCTACAAGTTTCAATTGTTTTCACTTTTTTTTCATTGTTTTCACCTCATCATCAGGGGAGCATAAACAACACTAAATTATGTTCGAACTGGTACCGACATACATGCCTCTAACGGTAAAAAATCGGGTTGAGGATTGTGGGTGGAGGGAGGCAGGAGGCAATTTCAGCAAGCATAGGTGAAATCTTGGGAATATATGTATTTGCCAGATGTTCATTCCAATGCACTGACTTGGATATTTGTAGGTCTTTAAACCTCCACAGTGTTAATGCCTTAACTATAAATATTATACGTCAAAACTATTGTTAATAAAGTTTAGTTCGATCCAATCACCATCCACGCTGTTATGGGGACAAAATAAATCCTTCACTAACGCTATCTACACTAGAAGATCGAAATTTTCTTTATTTTTTATAAACGCGATGCCACGTAGTGACAAAGAATAAACCAACCAAAGGAACTCTTCTAGTGGCGACAAATCTGAGTGTGAAAGGGACTCTTCTAGTGGCGACATACCTGAGTGTGAAAGGGACTCTTCTAGTGGCGGATTACCTGAGTGTGAAAGTATAACGAGGACGGTTTTAAGGTACGAATTATGGGAGAAGGAAATTACTTGCAGCGCAGTAAATATATTTATAAAACGACTTAAGGTCTGGAGTTCAAACAACCTAGCAAGTTGCCATAATTTCATAAAAAGCTTCAAATACAAGAAAACTATCCTTTGACGCCACAAAAATCGGAGATGACAATTGATCTGAAAATGAATCGATGTTAGGCTGTATGAATTATCCCTTCGGAAATCATAAACTCAATTAACATCGCAGAACCACAGAATGTGGTCTGCGGATTGATCGGGATTGCCACAAAATTACAACAGGGTAAATAGGCAAAGTTGAAGTGTGCTATTAAAGATTCTTATCAATGTTATTATTAAAAACAGTTTTTTTCCACTTAAAGCAGATATATTTAAATGGTGCGCCTCGGCACCCTGGGACACCGCGATTGATTGATTCCCCAGGCTGGCTAGGAATATTTGTAAGTTTCAATAATTCCAGGCAATCTTAGTTAAATGTACTGATACACGGTGACAGTGATAGGAAGCGACATCTAACTGACACAACGCGAATCACTATGTCCATGTAGTGTTGAACTTCGCCGTTTCAATATATTCGTAACTCAGTCAATTATGAATATTCTTTGATAATTTGTGAATCCTGATTACATTCGTTATATCTGTGCAACTAGATTTTTAGCGGTAGCTGTAATAAAAATCAAATATCGCTGAAAACTAAACGTGGAATAGGAAATGAAGATACCATAGCTGTCTATAGTTTAATTCTAAGATTTAAGGCTGCGAGAAGAACAGGCTCACCCCCATCCTACTTACTTATCGACTTTGAAACGATCTTCCTGACGCAACCAGTGCTATTCTACATTGTTATCGATGTTTGAAAATAAACTAAAAAAAGCATTATATATCACAAAATATTTTTATTAACATTCATACAATATGTACCCTTATCCCTATTTTCCTTGAGATATTTTTTTATTTTAATTTTCGAGATAATTTTTTGTTTTAATTCAAATATTGTTTTCATGCACTACGTTAAAGATATGATCATGAATACCAATAATAATAATTATGAAATATTAGCTTTATTGTATATTATTTATAGTTAAGGCATTGAAACTGTGGAGGTTTAAAGGCATTGTAATTTGTTTAATCAAACACTGTTTATTCCACTTTATTTAACGGTATAATCCTACTGGTTTCAAGGTTTTGACCTCATAATGTTTATGCTCCCCTAATAATGAGATCAAAACCTTGAAACCGGTAAGGTTATACCGTTATATAAAGTGGAATAAACACTGTTTGACTAAACAAATTACTAATATAAGCTAGTTGATTGGATGAAATTGCTTTTAATCAATGATTTTATATCCGTCAAACGTATTTGCATGAGTGTGTGATAATCAATAAAATTGGTAAGTTTTTTAATGCGCTGTGATTTTTTTATACTCGAAGAAAGCAGTGAAACGGAAACAATTGAAAACGACTGACATAGAGAGTACATGGAAAATATTTTCCTTAATATACTATAGGGCTATAATTGCAATATACCCTGAAAACGCAAAACATAGTGTTTATACCAATAATAGTTTTCAACTTGAATTTCCCCAATTTTTTTACAGACAAATTGAAAGATATCAATAATGTTAATCCTTTGCTTATTGATATCGATCAAAAATGTATTTATCTTTTGATCGTTTTTTTTCCTTCGTTATAATTTATTTTTATTTTTTTAGCTGACATCTGTACATGCTTTGGGATTTTGTCTTACTGATAAAACTTTTTATTTTAAGCTGTATTACAAAGAAATGACAGCTTGTACCGCCAAGAAGACTTTTCGCGCAGAATTCATTCGTTATTGGTGAAAAAACTTCTCTCGCGTTTAATTTACTAATTAACTAAAAAAAACATTGAAATATTATATTTCGTACACTAATGACTATAACCTTAATATTGAATATCGTAATATTATCATAAACTGATTTTTTTCGTTTGGTTTTGTTGAATCATACTAAAGGAAAAATATATTATACGAGTATATCTTTATAATCTAAGTTTGAAAACTTTACTTGTTTGAATTAGTAACTGCGTCATTAATAATGTTAATTTATGCAGATGTGATTCTCATTAAATATTTTTTGACGATAATGTCTTATTTTTTTAAAACTGTTTTTGTTTACAATATTGATGTATACTTATGATAAAATAAAGAAGTCTTTGTATTTAAACCTTACTTTTGTACGTAAAATATAATATGTGGTTTTAATTTATTTTAAAAAAATATTTCCAAGGAACGACATTTTTTTTTAATTAATAAAATAATCTATAATATAATACAAACATTTGCCAAAGGCTATACATGTATAATAATTTATTCTAATCTAAATTATATGTAATAACTTTGAAGTGAGTTAATTTTAATTTCCTGCGTATTATTTTATTATTGATAATCTTACTTTCTTAGAAATAGTTAACACCTTCATACTAAATTATAACAAGATAAAAATTCTTACAACTAAACAACAATGGTGTATATTTTTCATGAATCATGAATTTCATAATATTTTATCTGTGTACATGGTTATTGTTGTACAGTAATTTCATCCAAACAACCAGCTTATCTTGGAAATGTTAAGTAGTTTTCATCCATGACAGACTATACAAACACATTATTTTTTAATTTAAAAATTTTAAGGAACGAAACCAAAGGATGATTAGGATAAACGGATATTTTGAGTAATAGAATATTCTTTCAATTCTCTCTTGAACGTAAATAGGGATAGTGCACATTTGACAACTCTCGGAAGTTCGTCCCATAATCGCGTCTGGTGGACCGCAAAACATGGTATGTAAAATGAGGTGTGACGTGTTGGTATGCAAATTAAATCTATCAACGGAGCAAGGTGACAAAAGTTCAATAATATCTCCAGCATCGTTTTAAACGGGAGGAGAAATCCGAATCTCGTTTTAGGTTAAAGTCTACGAATTTGTGAACTCTTCAGATTTCAATTAGATCGAAGGTAGTAAAACTGTAATTTGAGATTTTTAGTAGAGCTGGTATAGTTTAGTTTAGTAGAAATAATATCTAAGTATATGATTTAAATTATATCTTGGAAGATTGGATAAAATCCACCTTTGTAACGCTTTAAAAAAATTCATTCTAAGAAGCGTAGTAACTATCGATTAATAAGCCTAATCATTCACAGACTTAAAAACTTTTTGGCGTATAATTCATGCCTGAATAAGATATGATTAATTTAACTTCAAAAGTAATTTTGAACACGGTCGCAAATATATCGTTTTTCACATGTTTCATTGATGATAAAATACTGTTGACTGGGTACAAGATGAGATAATATATGTTATTAATGTTTACAAAAACATCTGTGTTTTTAACAGAAAGCAGAATAAACATAAAACATGGTAAAACATAAATATTTTAGATGTTAAGAAGCGTACGCCCGGGATATATCCTTTTGCCAATTTCATTTACTTCTTTTCAGATACAAAAATTCTGTGTTAAAGATATATGGAATATTTATCGATGATATAATATATGCCAATGATACAGTGATCCTGGCATAAACCTTTAGTTTTTACTGAAACAATAAATAACAGATATAGAACAAAGAATGACTTTAAAAAACAAATAGAATGTATCTCATAATGATGTATCTTTGCAACTGACCAGGTAATCTACAGAGTAAGTTAGCAGTTTCAAATGTTTAACTAGCCTAGGTACCCATGACATTAATGCAGATAGAAATGTTATATGCCGAATTGAATTTGCACTTGTGAGATTTCTTAAGATGAATAAATGTTCAACTATGATACCTTGAATCTTAAACTACGGCAATGCATGGCCAAGAATATGAATATGGTCATTTCTACTTTATTATGTTGAAACATTGACCATAAACATCTGAAAACTTATTAAGTTAGAAGTATTCGAAATGTGAATGTATTGGAGAAGTATTTCAGAACTTTGTGGTATCACTACTTCAAACACTGACTACGCCGAATCGCAGTAGATCGGGAACGGAACGAAGAAATTACCAATTCATTAAGTTAATATCAATTACTAAAATTAAGAGTTGACGAAGAATTGGTAGAAAGCGCCTTTCTTAGTTTCATAACATTGAAGAATGAACGGATATCAAGACTGTTAAGGAGCTGTGTTGTGCTGCCGAAGAAAAAGTTCCTCAAGAGAGGTCGACAACATAAGGGAATTGAATATGGTATAAGAAGAAAAAGACAAGAAAAATGAAGTTCTAGGTTCGAGAAATTATTTATAAACAAAACACTTGTGTATCCATTAATAAGAAGTTTGTTTATTCTTAAAAATATTTCCCATACAAGGATAAATGTAATAGGTTATTTAAAAATTACATTAGGCATTTCCCAAAATTATTCAAAATGGCACGTATCCTCAAAACACACATTAAATAAAGAAACATTTATGAGAATAAACAAAATTCTCCAGTGCCGTAACAAAAAAATATTTGACAACTCTTTTTTGAGAAGCAAAAAATGCAGCTATAGAAATTGTTTAAGTATTGATGTAAAATTCAGATTTTCAACTATTGCTTTCAATTCAGATTCAGATTTTCAAAATTCAGATTTTCAACTATTGATTTCAACTATCAGGGACCCAATATAGAAAGAAGACATAGAAAAACTGTAAGTCCCGAAGCACCTCGTCTATATTCAACAGGATACGCATATCACAGATTGCCTTGTATAGTCATCTCCGGTGGTACCAACGTTAAGTACACTCATCCCTTTCTTTATATTGTGCCCTCTGTAGGATTCTCTGCTACTTCATCAGCAGCATTCTTTCTCCAATTGGTTATACCCGTGTTCGGTAGTTCTATATCACACTATCCAGCCATCTAAATTTTAATCTCTCCACTCCAACAAAGCCTTCCTTGTAAGGCCAGTCTTCTGCGTGCGATATAAGTGGCCAAACCATCACATCACTGGACTTTCCCCATTGATTTAAGATGGTGGTATACAATCATGTGACTACAATTCATCTGCTCAGCCAATTCTACGGCTGTTTGAAGGAGATCTTCATGAATAATGTGGTTTGCGTGGTCCTCACCGCAGTCCACTGGTCGTCCGGAACGCTCCATGTCTTTCAGGTCGAAATTACCGTCTTTGAAACGCAAAACCATCGACGAGCTGTCCTTTCATTCATAGTATCTTCACCGTACACTTCGCAAATATCACCAGCAGCTTTGGCAGCTTTATTCCCTCGATTTAACGCGAACAGAAGGAGACGTCGAAAATGCTCACTTTCGTCTACTTGACATTCCATTTTGAAGGTTTGTAATCAAATATAATATAACATATGTAACGTAAAAGCAAACACAATATCTTGTAGAGCAGACAAATTTTTTTCGAGTGACGTATAACCTTTACTATTTTGTTATACTTTTGGTGCTCATTTTTAAATTTGAAAAAAAACGGACACAACTTATGTTAACACCTAATACTTTTACTATTTTCAAAACAATGGAAAAAACAAGAAATATGTTCTCTCCACACTATGTTATCTCATTAGATATTAGAAGTCTCGGGCCGAGTTGCTTTAGTATACTCAAAATAACAACTACGGACGTGGCAATCAAGTGAATAGAAGTAACGAAATCCTAGTCATGTGAACAACGAGATCCTATGAATCACTCGACACTGGTATACTTCTTCATATTCATATACTCGTAGGAGTTCACTCGTAGGAGTTCACTCGTAGGAGTTCACGGCCATTATTCAAGAAGAAGTTTTCCTAGGCAAATTGCTGTTATTAGAAGACCGATTGTGACATTGCTTTCTTTCTTTTGGTTGCGTTATATACTTAACAATATTTTAAATTTATGCTCAATACTATTTGTGATGTAAGCTACAAACACTAATTTGTGGTTTAAAGATGAATAGCTCTTCGGAGTCTTGCCCCACACTCCGCACCTCACTCCTTCATCGAGCCAGTTCTGACGGTTGAACACATTATTTGAATTTGTTGCAAACGAAAGTTTCTTATATGATATAGAGTAAATAAGGGATACCTTATAAAGAGTGATTGAATTATGTACAATAAAACTGCGAAACATCGATGATGGGACATTATTCATTAGACCTACAAAAAAAAATTTACATAATTTTTCACTCACAAAACAAAAGTGGAAAAATATTTTCGATATTTCATCACGCGCTTTATTTTTTTTAAATACACACAAACATACCATCACATGTTTCCCTGTCGAGATAGGAAGGGAGGACAGAGCGCCAGACTTTCATTACTTGACACACACATCCTTCGTATTTTCTACATCCACATACCTTATCATACAACCCTTACGAATGCTCAGACTTTCTACGTTTCCCTCTTTCAAAAAATCATTCACTTGATCCAACCATACTCTCCTTAGTATTTATCTACCATGCATTTCGCTTACATTTGCACTATATATTTGGTTTGTTAGTCTTTTTTAATTTATTCGTTATATATTCCCAAATCCTTTCAGAGTGCTCCTCTTCATCTTACTCAACACATCACACACTTAAGTTCACATTCATCCCATATCACTTTATTCAGTCATCTATTGTCATTCCATGAATTATTCTCAATGTACCTACGCATTTCTGAGGAATCAATATTTTTTCTGTAGACCAAGAACGACTGGCATCCAACAGCATGGTGAAAACCCAAAAAGTTACACCATCCAAGTCATTTTTAAGTCGCTTGAAGTCCATGATCCACCTGGAGGCTGCTCAACAAATGGGATTTACCAGAACCAGAGATAATCTAGAGAGATGGGGATTTTCTTGAAATATCGACTATGCGCTCTGTATAGTATACGTGTGTGTGAAGAGTATCTTCGATGTTTTGGATAAACACCACCTCCTTTATCCTTTACTACCCAGCGGTGTTGAAGCAGAATATTAGATATTGCGTGGCAATATGAAATCCCGAATAAAAAAGTTATCGATAAAGCAAGAGAAAGACCCTCAAATTACAAAGGTTGCATTTTCTCGGGCATGCAGTAAGAATAGATGACAAAACACCTAAAATGAGTTGTATTGTGAATAAGTAGATACCAATAGAAGCCAGGAATCTCGTAAGCCTTGATTTAAGGATATCTGCAAAAAACACATCTTGTTCGACCTAGATATTTTGAACTGGAAGGAGCAAGCCAAAATCGAAGTCTGTGGAAAAGTATTGTTCGAAAAGGGTAACTTGTTGTTGCAACCTTCTAGACGATCTAGACGAAATGAGGCCATCACTGTAAACTGCATAGCATCCCAGAAATCGTGTAAACATGTTAGAAGCTTAAAAGACACATAATGTGGCCAAATACTACATCAAAATAGTACTTAATTTGACATGAAACATAATATATAGTATGTTTTAATAGTTTTAATTTCTTCTACACTTTTTAATATTATTAACAGATGTTGACAACGAAGATTTACGTTTCAACGTTTTTAAATATTTCAATTTTGTTAAGCACACTCTGCTAATTTCCCTTTTTCTTGTTTAAAAAGTTAAACCAATGTATAAGATATTTTGTATGAACTTTGATTATGTAGTCATTCTTTTTTAACGCAACACACGTGCTAATTAATTGGATAAATGTCATAAATAAGCTAAAACTTAAAAATGGTACTCACGCTTGGCTATTTTTATATAACATATGCTTCTTAAATTATCAATGCAAATTTCTTTATTCCTAAAGTACCCTTAAACATATTCGAATTGGCTATGTGGACTTGTTAAAAAGCGTAGTCGAGGTATAACATCGTCTTCGCCCCATTGATTAAGCATTCGGGTAGAGAATCACTACGTGCATAACTTGCAAGATCATGGCAAAATAGGAAGTGTTATTTATATATTTTTATTAATTTAACACTTTTATTGCAAATATACTACGGCAGGATTACCAGCGGCAATCTCTTCTTACCAACCAGACTTTTAAAAGTAAATGAAGCAAGTTACATGGTCGCAAAAAAGTATTCAAATGACTCCATCCCCACGAAATATATGAAGACATGCGTGTGCATACGCCCACAAACCCCATAAAGGCGGAAAATCACCCGAACATTCCTTTTCATATAAAGTGTTTCATGGTGGATCGAATCTATGTACATACGGTGACCAACAATCCACGTGAGGAGTCTAGTATCTTGTACCGATTAAAACTTCGTGGAACGTCCAGTACTGTCTTTTCCCAGAATTTTGGGTCATAATAACTTTGTGCATTTGATACGATAAGAAAAAGTCTCGCAGTCTTTCATCTCAGAAATACTACCACACGTGAAGAGGCTACAATAGTTTACCACAATCAAACATTTATCATTTAAGGATGATCTCTATGTTTATTTAAAATATAGATACACTTGAAACTAGGGGGAAATCGTCGATTATCGTTTAATTGCATTTTTGGTTTTAATAGTGATATCATCCTTGGTGTGGATGGATTACCTACATAAAAAATAGACTAAAAAAATGTTTTGTATATTGGATCCCTTATAAATATTTCATTCCATTAAGTTGCTAGACACAATGATATATATAAAGAAATATATATTTTTGTCGACGTCAATTTAATTGGTTGATTGTGAAAAAAATATGGTTATATTTTTGAGGCTATTGGTGATCTAAAAAAATGTATTATGTGATTGTCTTGTATTGTATTATTGTGTTGTATACTTTCATTGTATACAGTACAACCTGATAATTTTTTTTTGCTATTTGGCAATCTTTTTCAATTAACTAGAAATGTATTAAATATATCTGAAGGGAAAAACAGAATGGAACCCTTTTTGATGAATATTTATACCAACGGCAATCGAGCTGGCAAGCCCCGGGTTGATAGATAGGCGTCTTATCAACTAAGTCACTAGCTTTATTAGTTTATGATTTTTAAAAATGTAAATATTATTTACCAAATTGCAAACAATTTTAGGATCGTGTCTAATAGTCTCTATATCTATTAAGAAACACAAACAGAGAAAAACAATGGGTTAAGTTTCAAAGGTAAATTTTGCTAACAATCATATGTATACTAGTAGATATAGATACTCGTAAATAGGTAAAACTTGTTCCCAAACTGGTATTTTTTATTGAATTTCCTATATAAACCTTTCATTGCAAAGTTTATTTTTGTCTTAAAGTTGTGACTCCTTATATCACACCATGAAGTTTGTGTTGTTAAGTATTTTGCATGTGATGATATTTTGTGTTGGAAGCTATGGAATAAGTTTACGTAAGTTATCGATATAAATTTAAACGAAGCGTTTCATACAACAAATTATATTTATAAATTTTCCTAATATTCTCAAATAAAATAATCTCTAAAATCTAGACCTGAATTAGCTCTTTAGAATATTTATTTGCTTTTCACATATGATTCTGAAAGTGTAAATATATATTTTGTTGAAAGTGTTTATAGAGTTTTTGATTTATCGTTTTCTTAAACAATTTTAAAATCATATTAATATAATATTTTCTCTATATTCTCAAAAATGTTGGTACATTATGAAATTTTACAAACCAAAAAAACTGTCTAGAGAAAAAAGCATTTAGAATATAAATTTAGAAATAGAAACTCGTACACCACTTTTATTAAAAAGGGAAAGTTCGGAAAATGAGACATGATATATTCAATTTATTAAAACTTTCAAGCTAAAAATATAAAGTCCAACCTTTAGAAATTTTTCTTAATAGATATAATTTCTTAAGATTATTTCATAACCTCACTTAAAAATTAGGAGCGTATGAAGTCCGACTCTGAAAACCAATCTCTAAATTTCAAAGTTAGAAATTACTATTTAATTTTATATTTTATAAAGTAAAAAGGTCCGGAATATTTAATCACCTTGAATTTCATCAATCATAAATTATTTGACTGAATTGTTTAGCATTGGAAAAAGATATTGATAAATATATTGTATTATAAATATAAAGATAAGATAAGATAGCCATTAAAACTTTTGGTACTTCATTTTGCTTTGAAAAATGAAATAACGTCATTTTATATTAAGAACTAAGTTTTTTTATATGATAGGTTAGTCAATAAGTTTTGAAAGCGACATCTATGGAGCAGTAGAAAAACCAAAATTTCTACGCCATTTTAATATTTCATCTTTCATAAGAACGTACTCAAAATTTCATTTCGATCTGTCAATTCATTCTTTGTTTACAAGCCGTTTGAAGTTGACGTGTCAGTGTATTTTTTAACAATGGAAAAATCCGAATATCGTGCAGTGATTAAATTCTTTGTTTTGGAAGGTTTATCGGCTACTGAGATCCATGCAAATATGGTGAAAGTATTAAAGGAGTCTTCTCCTTCATTTCCAACTGTTCACCGATGGGTTTTGGAGTTTAAGCGTGGCCGTACAAGCGTTGAAGACGATCCACGCTCAGGACGTCCAAAAAGTGAATCAACACCAGAAATCATAGCGAAAATACAGGATATGGTTTTGGAAGATCATCGATCGACTGTGGATGTGATAGCTGACATCATATGCATCTCACATGGAACAACATGGCATATTTTGGCTGGAGTTTTGGGTTTCAAAAAACTGTGTGCACAATGGGTGCCGCATTTGCTAACAATGCAACAAAAACACGTTCGAATGCGACTTTCTGAGCAACATTTGGAGCAATTTCGAAAGGATAAAAATGATTTTCTGCGTCGATTCATCACTATGGATGAGACTTGGGTCTACCACCATGATCCTGAATCAAAACAAGAGGCTAAAGAGTGGTGTGAACCAGGCACTTTGGCTCCGAAGCGAGTTCGTGTCCAGAAATCGGCCAAGATGGTGTTAGCGTCAGTTTTTTGGGATGCAAAAGGAATTTTATTGATAGATTATCTTCAAACTGGTAAGACAATCAACTCTGATTATTATTGTGACCTTTTGGACCAGTTGGATGAAAAAAAATGTGAAAAAAGACCCGGTTTGCAGAAGAAAAAAATCATTTTTCTTCAAGACAATGCACCTGCTCACACAGCTCAAAAAACAATCGCGAAAATCAGTGAATTGGGATACGAATTGTTGCAGCATCCACCCTATTCGCCAGATTTAGCTCCCTCTGACTTCTGGCTGTTCTCACACCTCAAAAAATTCCTTCGTGGAAAGCATTTTTCATCAAACGAAGAGGTTATAGCCGTCGTAGAGGAGTATTTTGCAGGCCTTCCAGAAAGTCACTTCCGTGATGGGACAACAAAGTTGGAAGATCGTTGGACCAAGTGTATTGATCTTATGGGAGACTATACTGAGCAATAAAAGTGATTTCCCCCCAAAAAAATGTATTTTCATTTCCGCTTTCAAAACTTTTTGACTAACCTAGATTTATTCACCAGCATTATGTAACTTTCTTAGATCTTCATTTTTTTGTTTTTAAGAATATATATGATCGATGTTATAGGTATCCTTATACCTTCGAACACTCGGCGGAAGAAGTGCCTGTGTCGTTCGAGGGGAGTAGCACAGCGCGGGGTTCGAACCGATGACCTTCCGCACGGAAATCCAGCGTGCTACCGCGCGGCCATGAACCTCATTGTATTAATAATATGTTTATGGATTTTTTAAAGAAATCCACATAAAACCATTTACTAAATATAAAATAAAATATCAACAACCAAAAAAAATTAACGCAATTCAAAACACATGGCGCATGCTATCATTAATGTATAGTGATAGCATGCGCCTAAGTATATAGTATACAGCACTAAATAACGATGCGATAGGCAATCCTTCATGATCGAATATGTCTGTCAGCCATCTTAGGATGGAAGACGCCTGTGCGTGTATTGGTTTATTGCGTTGACAGATCAAACCCAAATTTCAGACGGCAAGAAGATTAAACTTCCATGACGATATACAGAATATGTTATAAAAAAATAACAACCATGACTAAATGGAATAACCAGTCTCTCAGTCAAAACCTTAGATTAAGGAAATACCTTAGAAGGACCCTCATGAATCCGACAACATTTACTTTCAAAATATGCACCACATCAGACATGAAGTTACCCAATTGTTGCACTCTTGTGATTTCTGAAATACAACATGCAACTGTCGTAAGCAAATTGCTATTGATACATTTTAATTGAAAAAGATAATTGATCATCGAATAATCATCTTCATTGTCGACACTTACAATCCGAGATGGGTCTTGAGCTAAAACCCATTTCAGCCAAAATAATGTTAATGGCTGCCAAGACTCTTCGGTCAGTTTCGGTCTCCTTTGCAAAGTTGTTTTCCTGTATGCAGTTTAGATTTCCTAGACAATGCTTTCAACCAATTTTAATTATTGTTTTCACTTCAATATGTACACCCTACAGATATTATATATATCCGTCGAATATTTTTATCCACGTGTATCATAGACTGAACCATATGGCATTATCTGTAAGTAATAAATCGAAATTTTCTTTACAGCTCCCGGCATCAATAAATGCAAGCTATCAGATTCGTCAGTGAATGCCTGCCTGAAGGAACAAGCCCAAAGGTTTATTCCCTTCCTTGCCATGGGTCTTCCAGAGTATGGGATACCACAGCTCGATCCTACGTTTGTACCAGATGTGGACAACCTCAAACAGAAATTTGAGTCTAGCACATACCTTCGTTTCAGTTTTAAAAATATTACAAGTTATGGTTTTTCTTCGACTAAAATTAATGATTTCATGTAAGTACAATTAAAAAACTTAAATTAGTTTATATTTATGCGAATCAAATATCATCTAAGGATCTTATGAGAATCATATATCATCTAAAGGTCTTAACCTCACATTATTTTATTATTAAGGTGCATCTAAATAAAAGATGATGGCTTAAAGATTTGAAAGTATACCTCATACGAGTATATTCGATTGAACTAACGAAACCTTCACATTCATTCATTTGTATGGTGCCTTTCAACATAAAAGTATACGAAATGGTGATTAGGACATATTGAAGAGCGTGTTATGTGTCAAATTAGTTTTTAGGCTCCGCTGCAGTTTCAATCCATCTTCACACAGTTTCTTCCGTCACTTTTCCTCATTTAACAACAGTACTTTAGTATCGTCTTTGATGTATGGGAATGAAACGTGGACGTAGAAAAATAGTGAAAGGATCGGCTCCTTTCACTATTTTTATTATCTTTATTCGGCATAAATGCTTTGGAAATGTGTGTACTGAGAAGAATATAAGTACATGAGGTATAACAGAATAAATAATGCATAACAGAATGCACAATCAAGTAGTTAAGGATGAATGTGAAACTAAGGCGTGATGTGTTGAGTAAGATGAAAAAGAGTACTTTGAGATGTTTGGGCATGTGAAATGAATGAATGAAGAAAGACTTACAAAACAAATATAAGTGAAAATGTGAGTGGAAGGTGGGGTAAATGAAGACAAAATAAATATGGTAGGATTTGTGTGGTTGTATGAGTGTGGAAGAGGCGAAATACTCATATGTACATATGTAGAGATAGGAAAGTCTGTTCTCTCTGCCTATCCCAATAGAGAAACAGGGTGAAGGTATTTATCTACGTATGTACGAATATATCTAAAGGTGGTAAGGTCTGAATGAATATTTAATTAAAACAATAATGAGTTAAATATTACAATAGGCAATCGAGGAAGCTTTTCAGTTCTTCCTGTGGATATGGTACATGGCGTTTATCTATTTATTGGTTTATTGCAGGGAAACTGTTACACTCCAGTAAGCAAACAATATAGGCAAATCAAACCTTAGGTGATTATTATTAAAAAAAATCAGCTCCCAAGTGCATTTAACCCGCGACAGTCTTACGTTGTGCTGGTGTATACGAATACACAGTGCCATTTTATTGCGATTATTTTACGGTATGGAAGTAAAACCTTCCTTGAAATTGAATGCATTGGAAGAAAAGCCGATATAACAGCTTGCTCAGTATTATAGTTCTACCTTAGATGGATATATTATAGTTATGCCTAAGATAGATATATCCTTGAAAAATAGATTTCGTATAAAGGCAAGAAAATACTTGTACATATACGAGTATGTATGTTCTTAAAATTGACTGGTTGGGTCTGCAGTCTGGATTTTCTAGATATTTACTAGTTTGGTCAGCAATGAATGATTTGAGTTAGCATTGAATTATTTGATCTGCAGTTTGGATCCCGCAGAAATTAAATGATTTGGTCCGCATTCATTTGTTGAGTTTGCAGTTTGGGTTCTATTGAAATTGACGGGTGGGGTTCGCATTGACCGATTTTGGTCTGCTTTGAATTATTTACGAGTACATAAATACTCAAGAAATTTACTGGACACTTCTTACACATTGTTTGCCTTTTTATAGGATATACACATACACATGCGCCTTCAGTCCTCGTCATGTAAGAGAAACATTTTTTTCAAAACACATTATCTATATTTATGCCGAAATTATATTAGTTGTGATGAAAATAAAAGAAACAAATATTTTATAATAAATTAAAATCTACCGCAATACGCAGTCACTAAATATGATACACAAATATGTCATTTTGGACCGGTATATGAGGAAATATAAAACATTAATTAACAAATATTTGATGATGTGGTCTGAACATTAAATTTTTCTTTTACGTCATTATCTTAAATTAATTATATTTTTGTATGACTATGATGAGGGAAGGAAAATTAAATCGATTGATTGAAAAAAAAAACACAGTTTTTTTAAACCAAGTTGTTATGTTAATATACCAGTAATAACTATTTTTTTACTATTTTCAATCCAAGTGTAAATAAATATTAAATAAATGTGCGGTCATTTGATTAAAAGTTGATATATAAGTTGATGGGTAAGATACTTAATTCTTTCATCTGATTTTTTGTCCCTTCCGAATGATATAATTGTTCCAACTGATCCAATGGATAGGAAATGAGTTCAAAACTCTATAAAAAAATAGCATAATATTTAATCATCAATTATTTTTTAGATATCTTAATTGCGTCGTAAGTGTCTTGGTCACTGTTGCACTTTATCTATTATAACTTAATCTAAGTTTTGACTTAATTATTAGATTTTTTTCAAGTGCAGTTCTTTTGCCTATTTACCTAACCTCCTAATTAGTCTTTTTCTGATAATAACTAAATTGGCCCAAGTGTGATAAGTTTAAATTTTTATGTTTTTCATAAAGGCTTTTAACGAAAGTTCCATGGAAGTAGACATTTATTTCGATAAATGATGGGAATACTTGAAGAAAGGTTATATTAGTTTTCATTCTTATTTTTCAGACTGGATCAAAATACAAAAACCATAACAATTAGTACCACCCATTCTGGACACATGGTGTCGGACTATGTTCTGAGTGGCAATCTTCTGCTCATTCCTGTGGAAGGAGAGGGAATTTCTAATTATACCTCAAGTAAATATTACGTATAGTGCGACTTATACAATGTGGCAGACAGCTTTTCAATAAATAGTTTTGTCTCATTTCATATAATTTGAATGATTTAAACTCAGGAATTAAAAATTGGACAAATAAATGAACTTAATGTACAAAATTAAACAAAAAAAATACATCATTTCATTTATTTGTTACTCATTCAACGCTCAGAGAGCGCTCTCAGATTGGACAAAGATAGTGGGATAATACATTATGTATTATATTTTTTTTGTTTATTTTTGTCCATTGTGGAGTTTCACCAATTTCCGGTTGAACAACTTTTTACGCATTCGATATATTTATTTATGAGACGCTCGTCGGTTACCTTCAATTTTACACTCAATTCTCTAAAAAAACTATTTTTCGTTTCTAGAAAATATGTTTTTATCATTTTTCTGACTTTTAATTACACATTTTGGCTGTAAAGAGAAAAACATGTATGATATATTTAAAGCCTCTAAATAGCAAATAAATTTACCAGACCAATTTAAAATAAGAATTTAAAGATAGTACAAATACTCCAGCACTTACATATTTTATATACTCGTAATATAGTTACCGTATTTCTTCGATTGCACGACGAAACTTAATTTCAGTATCAACTGGAAAAAAACTTTTATGCCAGGAAAGAAAACGATAAATGTATACAAATATTTTTATTATACAATAATATAGTTCAATTAACTAACAACAATAAAAAGAAGCATTAAACCGCACATGAAAGGAAACCAGTATGGGCATTTCATAGTTCTATTTTAACTCTCCTTGAACCCATATAAATTGATTTTGAAGACGATTTCCGCGAATTTATCAAATGATTTAAGTTTTATACTATACTGTTGTCTGATGTATTTGTTTTTGTTATTTTCTTGTATTTTTTAACTAAAGGCCTCACAGCTGTTTGTTTGTTTGAAAGAAATACAAATAAAATACTCGTGTAAACCTGAATTTTTTGTAAGATCTATCCAAAACCTTGGCTTTATGTTAAATGCTTAATTTGTAATTTTTAATTAGATTTTTTTATCTCTATATATAAAAAAAACATGTTTGTAATTACCTTAATTTTTTGTAGAAATCTTAACATATTGTTATTATAAGAAAATAATTAACATTTTCAGCTGATATGCATCACAAGTACAAACTGCACTATGATACAGTGAAAGGAAACGACAACACCATCTACTGGAAGATAGTAAATTACAGCGTCAGGTACCAGCCGACCAAAATGGAATATCAATTCTCTAATCTATTTAATGGGAACGAACAGCTTTGTAAGTATTCTACTTACATGTGAAATTCTTTTAAAGAAGGCTTTCTAGGGCAAACAAAAAATCGATGAGTCGTCAAGTTTAAGATATCTTTGACATGTTCTAAGAGATCACTGAAAAGTGGAGGACATTGAAAGGCACAGGAGGGTGACGGCCATGAAGGGAGGAATGCTGGCTCGAAGATTCATTAACGATAAAACAAAATACTGATGTTCAACTCATATTGCTCGTCCATTTACATATTATTAGCGTGATTCAATTACACTATTGCTCAACAGATAAAGATGTGAGCGGAATATAATACTGATTCCATATTCACCCTAAAAAAATAGGGCAGTATTGGTGAGGTCAAGTTAGGGGGTATAGAAGAGCCGATGAAAGAGTGTTTCATCAAATCAAACCGGAACAAAGGAAAATTTATTGTTAAAAATGTATTTTAATTGTATTTTTGATTTCTCATTCATTTATCAATCGTATGCAGTACATTATAATAATATTTAAATCATAGTAATAATATTTAAATCATGTAATAATATTTAAATCATGAGTATTTCTTTCCTTATAAAAGAAAATTTAAACACAAAAAAATTAACCAGCCAATACGATCGTTCTTTTTTTAATAATACATAAATATGCAAGTACATACGCTAACACTCGCTAAAATGTAATATTCCATCAATATACAAGGTTATTAACACATTAAAGGACATGTTTTCATACTTTCATGTACAGTTTTTTTAATATTCATTAATATTTCTTGCATATTTTTATATTTTCAGATATAGTTATTTTTTTTCTGTTTACTATTCTTGTCCGTTAACATAATTTTCTTAATATTTCAGCTGCTCTCGTCCATAGTTTTGCCAATAGCAACTGGAAAGTTCTGTTTGATGAGGTGGCAGCACCATTCATGGAACCGATCATCAATGCAACAGTAAACATTATTGGAAAAATCTTAGCATCTACTCCGCTCGAGGACTTGTTTGACCTGTGATAAAATATAAATAATGTAAATTTATAACTGATCATAATGACTTCCTTCAGAATATGAAATGTTGATTAATACGTCAAATCATTTTGTAAGACAAATCGCAAATTTTTTACCCCAATTTCCTGCTTTAACACGATATCATTTATAAGTTTTTCTGTGAATTGAAATTAATTTTCATCCCGACATTTTCGTCTCTCATTGGAGGTTGGCCAACATTATGATAATTGTTATCTTATTCACGGCAGTCCGGAACAATTCAGTCGACCTACAATCTAAGCCATTCTCGCAAGTTCTTAAGCAAAGAAATTAGGCATTTTCAGTTGTGTTAAAATATATTATGTGCTTCTCATTAAGTGAATAAAAATAACTGTCAAAAAAAACTTTATAAAAACAAGTTTTGTCATTCTTTTTTGGAAATCAACCACGACCCCGTAGTCTAGTTGGTAAGATTCTTGTCTTCCAGACCGGAGGAAGCGGGTTCAATTCGTGTCGAAACCCAGATTATTTCATAAAAGGATTCTAGTCTGGTGTTCTCTTAAGACTTTTTTTATTATGTTCCTGGTTGGAAGAATTTGTTACATGGCAATAAACCTGTAAATGTGTACATTTCAACGAAAGTGAAATTTAATACGAAAACCTCTTAAACAAGTTTTTTATGTGAGATACAATAAGTTAAACCCCTTTGATTTCAACCCCTTAAGTAAGATACTCGTACGATATTTGTATTTTTTGCTCACTTGTTCTCTATTCGAGGTTTCGGGTTCAATTTCCGGTAACAGGCTAAAATTGTCAAAGAAATGAGACAAACTCGTTGGCGCTTTGCACCGTGAAATATATAAATTGCCTTGTATTTTTATGAAATCAATTTATTTGTTGGAAATGTCTGTTTTAGATTTATTAATTATTGAAATAAAAATTATGTGGTTTATGGAGATTTATTTCATTTTTATGCGTACTGTGTACCTAAGTAAAGATAAAATTTTTAAATAACATAAAAAGGTTAATGTACTCGTAATAAATATATTTTAAAAGTTCTTTCTTAAATTCGTAATTTTTAAAGCTTTTTTTATTTTTGTACGTCACATTATATTAACTACGAGTACATTAAAAAAAGAAGATAGAATAAACATAATATTTAAAATATTTTTATTCTGCGATGTTATTTAATAAAGAATTCATTTACAAAGAAGCAAAGCTGAAATGTTCTACAAATTTTCGGATATTGGATCCAACATAAGAATATACTTGTATGTTAGAAGCAAAGTTTTGACGTGCCAAAAGAGTGACGGAAGGAAGATAAAAACGCTAGAAATGCGAGTTTTATGTAAAACGTGCGGTAACGGTTACGAAAGGATTGGTTATATATTTTGTTTTTTTTTTGTATTCAAGTCCCTTAATGAGATGTCTCTATTACATATATGTTATCTTTCGAATCGAAGAGATGTTATTTCGGAGAGGAGCACAACTTTGAGATCGATTTTGTCTTAATGGATACATTGATTGTTTCAATGGTGGGGAAACAAGCAGTGAAATGATTCGGCTAAGTAGAGAGTATGAATGATCCAAGATTTATTTAAAAAATTAAAGACCTTGATAAACTTTGGTGACACGCCTGTCATCTAACTCAAGGGCGGCGGGTTTTATTCCCGTTAGTACCAAATATTTAAAGAAAATATTGCAGTTTGTTTCATTTCAGGTATCTTACATATCTTTTTGGTTGGTTGGAACAGATTGACACATGGTAATAACCCCTCCAGGTCGTACTGTGTACATCGAAATCGTTATACTATCGAACAATAAATATATACGAGTATGTACGCCTCGTTTCAAGTTAATTACAAAATTTTAAGTTATTTATTAAAATTAACTAAGGGTCGTTAAAACAATATTTAAATACTGATTATTGGTTTTTTCAACTACCGGTCTTGAAAAAAAATCATTTAAAATAATTTCAGAATCTGGTTTGAAAACATATGTTTGATCATTTACCAAAATATACGCAAAATGCAGTTCGTAACTTACGTTGAGAAGTTTAAAACATGTTGCAGTATTTCCAAAGATGTCATTTTAAATCAATTTTATAACTTATTTCGTATAATAATATTAATTTTGGTCAAGAAATACATCATTCTTAGGAGTTATGAAATCATATAAACAAAAAGCACTCTTCATTAAGGGGAATTGCCAGCATAAATAAATAAAAATATTGAATATTGAAGGTTAGCTAAAAAAATAACGCCGATGTTATCATCATCATCACTATCATGCCAGAGAGAGCCAATCTCCACTTGATTCTATCCTGGCACATTAATGCCGCATACTGCGAGTACTTCTCAGTAACCGAAGCCCTTCTCTCTTTTAAGTCAATTAGTACAACACTCTGAAAATCATAAAAAAATATTATAGTACATAATCCTTTTCTTTTGGCTTGTGTCACCTTGGCTGTTTAAGGCCGATGTTATCCCGTACAGCACCACTATATGAAGTCCCTTTTCGCAAGCGCCACTTCATCTAGTATTTTTGGCACAGTTTTATGGTACTAAACCGTAGTTTCAGCCCCCATAATAATTTACTAAATTATAAATGTTTATTTCCTATAATTAAGCATTAAAAATTAATTGCAATATGAATATTGCAATGAATTTTTAATTTAATATAATTTCAACACGTCGTTGCTTTTCGACGTTTAAGAGTTTTGGCACCCATCTTGCGCTCGACTTATTCATCTCAAGATAATCGTGCAAAATTCGAAGCATTGTAGTTTTGAAAAACCCACATCTTCCTGTTATATTTATTGATTTCAGTATTCTATCTTGTAATACTTGCTTTTGCACCAGTTCAACTGTTTTTAGAATGAGTTATTTTGCTGGTCCTTGATAAGGGTCATCTTCTATCGATTATCTGCTTAAATTAAACTATATAACTCAATATTTTACAGTGGAATATTACAGAAAAGATTCTGCGTAGATAGTATCTAAAGTTCGTTTCATTTCTGTCGGGTTTTCGCTTCTTTGGAAATAAACTGAATTTCCGAGCTTAACTCCATTTTTAACATTTCAGAATACAAAAAAAAACAATACGTATTTTACCGGGTCTAGTTAACATACTACGCAGGATAGACGTGTTGAATTTTAACTGTAACATTATCTGACCATGTGGTGGATGTGGCTGGCATGTTATTTGTCCACACAAGCTCTTAGTTGTTCAGACTGAAAATTTTTCAACATTACTGTAGTTATACTCGTATATCAGGAACACAGAACAAATTTATCACATATTAAAAAATTGTTTCCACAAATACATTTTCATCTGCAAAATAATGTTCTTTCTCATACTATTATTCAATTACAGAAACATAGCAAACATGTCTTAAAAACAAAAACGACTTTTGAACTCAAATTTATTCACCTAATATATTGCCAATCTAAAGGTGTATTTATAAGTTTACTGAGTCTCTCAAACTTTAGTCAATTAACCTTTCCGTTACTTACTTTCATTTAAAATTAAATAAAAATGCGCTAGCAGAAAAAAAATCTCGTTCTTTAAGCTGGAAATTTTAGATCTTCGATGTAAGAAATCCAAAGATATCATAATTTTATAACTTATCAAATGTAGTCATTGCTTGTAAAAAGGTCGTCCTCTCATCCGCCATGCAACAGTTTAGTTTAATTCCACATCACCCAAACAATTATGGAAGACGTCACTAAGTGACGAAGAAGGAACTGTATAAAGAGACTCCTCGGTCGACGACACAAATGTCTTTGAACAATGTGGTATATTATATCCAAAACGATATTCGGCTGTGAAATTTCATATTCAAAGTCTAAATAAAAATGTTTTAGAGTGCGTTTTTGGTCGGCAGGTGGAAAGAGAACATGATAAACAATGTTAATGCGCCTTATACAACAAAGTCTGGTCGAGTTGTAAAACCAACACAGTTTTATGACATAGAAAATTTTAGTGTTGGCTTAGAAAAACTTTGTTTTGAATTAAATTAAATTAATGCAACCTCTAGTATGTTAACTTAACATTATTGAGTCTTAAGGATGGTGATGTTACGTGTCACATCACTAGTAACGTGTCACATCATTAGTAACGTATCACATCACTAGTAACTTGTCACATCACTAGAAACATATCATATCACTAGTAACGTGTCACATCACTAGTCGACACGGCAGCTATATTGTCTCATGTCACACTGATATTTTGTCATAACCGTGTTGAATCTCAAATACATGTTGTTTAATCTGAACAACCTTTTATTTCAAATAACTTAACATAGCAGAGACTGTGGGTGGGAGAAGGAAATTGAAGAAAACCACGAACCAAGTGGATAGACTCTTTGCAGCTTTGACAACAGAGGAAAGGGGCACGTGTGCCGGCAGATAAACAGTGGTGGAAGAACATAGGAGAGTTCTGTAACCAATAGTGGATCAAAAAAGGCTTCTTTCTTATTGTCCCAAAGTATCAAGTTAGTCTGCTATCTTTCATTGACAGTAGAGTTATGCTTCTAGCTATTATTTTTATTTTTTTATTTTGACAGTTTCAAAGTATTGATTTTTTACATTCTTTTTTCGAAATGATGACCGGGTGGTTTGAATACACTTACGCTCTAAAATTCATATTATTCAGTATTTAGCCTCGACCACTCAATTTGGGGAGGCACCATCTAAAGTTTTGAGAACAATTTAGCCAAGTATCGAAGACAGAGCAGAAGATGCGTTGTAATTTCGCCGCACTTACTATTATCATTCTGCGGGTTTTCGTAAATATTTCCAGATATGAGCCACATGAGCTGGAGAAATTGGCGGTCATAGTAACTGTGCTATGAAGAAGAGGCAAATACAAAGTACCAACATAATGTGATGATAAGATGAAGGAATTTACTGAGGAAAGCCTGTGCACTACCATGGAAAGAGGAAGTGGTTGAGATGAGTGGTGACGTCTTGTCGCAACCTGTACGAGTACTATATTACTAAAATCCATAGATCACGACTGAGAATCCTTGTAAATATTTGAAATCGTGTTTCGATCAATACCTTACAAAAAATAAGGCAGTAAAATATGAGGCAGGTAAAAAAACAATCGACGAATATTGATTATGACTTTACAAATACAAATGTATATTATTGATTAGGTAATAAAAAGGTAGTAATACTCGTAAAAGTGAATCAATAATCATATTTTTATAAATACGAAATTGTTATTTTTGCGATTTAATTAATACTAAATGCAAGATAAACTTATATATAAGTGAGAATGGTGCCATGATTTGGATATCAACAACTTTATATGGTATATTCAATTCAGATTTGAATAATTCAAATTTTCAAACACAACAAAGGTCATATTCAAGTTAGCATTATAAGAAGACTGTCAAGGTTTCAAATTGATTGATACTGTATCTAATTGATTGATACTGTATCTAATTGATTGATACTGTATCTAATTGAATTGAATAATAAAGAACATATACATACCAATAAGGTCCAAAAGTGCCCAGCCTGGACAAGTTGAAGTGTGTTTTTTTCTAAAACCATGCCACCGCGTGGTTAGGCAACGTTATAATAAAAAAATTGATACCTTTTCCTCTGCCTCTTTCTAAATAAATTTTTGTATGCCAAGTAAAACCGATAGAAGATGTGTTGTTTCGTAATATTCTGAAATGTTAAAAATGTAATATTACGCAGTAATCAAATATCTTTCAAAAGAAGGGAAAAGCCCGGTAGAAGTGAACGATTAAGCTAAAATGTTTCACTTAGGTAGATAATCGGTTGAAAATAACTCTCGTCAAGGCAGATCAGCAAAAGCACACTTTCCAAAAACAGTTGCACCGGTGCAAGAGCAAAAGAAATATCAAGAAGGTGTGGGTTTTCCAAAACCACAATGCTTCGAATTCTTCACGATCATCTGGGCAGGAATAAGGTGACCGAAAGATGGATGCCAACACTCACAGGCAACAACGTGTTGAATGCTGCAATATTTTTTTAATTATCTACAATGGAATAGAAAAAGAAATAACTGGGTCAATTGTCACGAAATATAAAATCTAGGTTTTGTATTGTACCATATACGCGTTTGGTACACGGATTTCTACCTCTGCCATCCCGGATCTCATTTCAGCTGACGATTAGATTAGGTTCTTTTCCGCATTTGCATATGTTTAGAAAAACATATTTGGAAAGAAAACTGCAGAAAATCTGCCAAGAAAATGAACTACGAATAAACCTCTGCAGATCTTCCGACGTGTGATACTAACACATTCGGCTTGAGGTAATGTAGTGCATGTGTGTAGTGTTCATACATTGTCATAAATTATGATAAGAACTCCAAAAAAGGGTTGTCTTTAATTGCTTTCTAAATATTTTTAAACTCTATTTAAACTCCACAGGCTTCCTTCATTCGTACAATAAGAATAAAATATAATACATAAAAGTAAAATTCAGCTTTCAAAAATAAAAATTATGTTGTTAATGATAAAGAAATGAATAAAAAAATACATTGATTTGTAAATAAAATAAAAAATCTTGTTATACTATTATTGAGGTATACGTGAAAAAAAAGTATATTAAAAAACAATTAACAATATTAAGATATGAGAAAAAATGTAAAAATACATGAATAGAATATATATATATATATGTGTATTTGTATATCTTAAAAATTTAAACAATAATATTGATTTATTTATCGATTGAATAATATCGATCGATTTGACAGAAAGAGTAACAATTTTCTCTTGAATGAGTTTAGCGACACACGAAAACTGTCTATCTGAGAGGACACGCGGTTAAAAAGTGTGATTGTTCTACCTACGGGCATTTTCAAAGGCAGAATGGTTTTGCATCGAGGTTGATAAAACAATTTGTGAGTGGGTTGCCTTAGATAATTATTCGGAACATGCAAACCAATACCATGCAGGACGGTTGGGTTTATCAAATAACCCATGAACAGACAAAAAAAGGTATTTTGCACCTTCTAGTGTGCTATAAAATAGCATTCCCACTAAATATAAATTAGGATAGAGCCGGGACAGTATCAATAATCTCTCATGTACATATATATACAGCGTAGAAATCTTTTCTGAACTCTCTCTAGCATAAGAGGTACGCCACTCCCACTGGTGCCCATATTATAGAACAATATTCTAAATTACTTCTGACAAGAAAATTCTACAATGTTTGAATGATATAGGTGTACGAGTATGTAAACAATTTGGGGGTACGGAGCACAAACTTAAGCATCTTGATCACTTTGTTACAAATTTATTTGATTTTTAAATTAAACGAAAGGCCACTTTGTTGACAATTCATAATATATCGAAGTGTTCTCCATGTTCTTGCAAAATAAATAAAACATATAAAAATATTAAAAACAGTTTGTTACAGATGCTTCATAAATACTATTAATGTCTTCTTAGAGTTTCCTACACTCATTTATACTCTTTAATTCTAGAAACATTTTCAGATCGTCTACAAACATCAAAATATTTTAGTATTTTATAGTCTTTTTTTTACATAGTTTATGAAAATAAGATACAGCATTAGTCCCAGATTTGCTCCCTGGGACACACCTGAGTTTACATGAAATTTATCAGATACAAATAGGTCATATGTCAAAAACTATATTTTCAACGCTGAAAACATTACTTCAATTATATGTAAATTTGGCATTTCTTCTTAATTAAGTTATTTTTTCACTAATATGTTGTAAAAACCAACCAAAACATGAACTTAAGAGCCAACAAAAAATTTAACCAATTCAGACAAATGACAATATGTTGTTTTTTAACAATTAATTTACGTAATCTGGCATATGAGGCTTGATATCGATTATGTGATGACTCTTGGCTCGTGATATTTGTGAAATACGTTTTAGGAACAAATTCTCAAATTAGGAACAAATCGAGTTCCCCATTCAGTGAAATATTTTTTTCTTCTTCTTTACAGTTCCTCTCCTCTTCGAAAGTTCGTGATCATCAGATATGTTAGTAAAATGAGACCACATCTATCAGTTCTTCAATTTAAAGATGCATTTTTCCCCAAGACATTTTATATCCTGAATTAGCCCTTGCAATATTAGTTGGAGGATCTACACTTCTCTTCGTAGTCAAAGTACATTTATTTTCTACTTTTGATGGTATATAATATAATACTAATATATTTTTTTTCATCCGTGTTAAGATGTCTTTATCAATTCTACAATAGCACAACATTTCAAAAGCTTCGAGTTTGTTTCTGATGGCTTAAGTAAGTGTCGATATTTCAACGCCATAGAGAAGTACGGAGAACATAACATATTGCATCGTGAAATTTGTATATATGAGATTGAAATAAATATTGCAGAGGAGATCCTATATTTGGAAGAAACAGCTTCGTGTCATCTTCACCCTTCATTTGATTTCTCAAGACTGGTTCCATTGATCATTCAGCCACCATCTTAGATACATATAAATTGTTTACCCCCTCAACACTTCCATTATTTAAAACAAGAAGTACCCTTGTCAATATTTTCCAGTATTAAAGGAATAAATTAAGAGAATATATAATCAAGTAACAGGACGCCTGTTTCCTAATAAGATCCGCCGTTTCCCTGATAGGACCCGCTGTTTTTACCCGACCCGCATCCCACAGGCCACGCCGACATGTCCAGGCGTACGGACCATACAATCCACATATCACAGATGGTATGACAAGTTGTCAATCGCTGTTATTAAGATTACTGTTTACCTTGACCTTGCTGTTTCACATGCTGTGACGTTCAATATAAGAAACTTAATTAATCAATCAAAGTAATAAACGCTTTCGTAACTTGTATAATGAAATTATTTAACATACAATTTTAAGATTGGCTGATATTTTATATATTCTCAGTCGTAACCTATATGCTGAGAAACGTGACCTACACTTGAACTGGTGTACGTTCTGCACATTCTTCTCCAATCCTCTCAGCATTACCCTGCCCACAGAGCCTGTAGCAAAGGTAGACCGTAACACTCTTCACCGGATTGCTCGGGCGCATAGGTTATCTACATCTGCGTTTTTAAGTGGTCATGCGTCTTTCTATGCCTTCCTTGCGGAAAATGGCCATTAATTTCCTTATGCATATTTTTTTCACGAGAATTGGAAGTCTGTTGGAATACGGAACACCATTGATTGTTTTTGTTATCGAAAGCGTTATATTTATCGACATAAGTTAAGTTATAACAAAAAGCGTTTACTTATCTTGGAAGATAAGTAAACGTTCTTTAAGAAGAGAATCAATATAAACATGCCTGCGTCTAGATTGGCATCTTATTTTCATCGTTCAAACGCATTAACAGTCTTTATTTCTTGAATCTTCGAAAATACTATATTTTCACTTTGTGATACCATTTTTTACATAAATGGAAAAATAAGTAAAATAAAAAACTTATTTTATATTTTTGTGTTCACCACAGGTTTATTTTAGGTCCACAACTATTTTTGAAGACCACCGTCTTCATCGTCAGGTGAAGATAAACTAAGTTGTTAAAATATATTCTGTACGAGTGTAAATAATATAATATAATATAATATATTGTAATATAAGAGAGATGAGGTAGGGGGAGAGAAGTGGGGAGAGATGTGATACAATGGTGAATGAGGCGGAGAAAAATATGTGAAAGTGAATCTTTAAGACGGGGGATTTTAAATTGGAAACATATTAAGCAGAGGGCTATTATGAAAATTGGTTTGGTTATTAATGATATTTAAACTTAATTTTATAGATTTTTTAATCTCGAGAATTTCCAAATTGTCAAGATGCAATCCCCCTCGGTTTATATGTAGAATCCTCAAACCACGATTAATATCGAACGAATGGTTGTTTTAAATAAGGTGGTTAGCGAACTCTGAAAAATTGTTGTTGTTCAGGCATCTTAAATGTTCCTTAACTCGTTTTTCAAAATTTATTTTCGTCTTGACAATATAAAAATATGAACAATCATTACATTGTAATTTGTAAACTCCGGATTGAGTTAGTTTACATTCCTTGTCTCTGTTGTTCATAATTTTATTTATTAATTTATTGGATGTATAAGAAGCTGGTTGGATATTTTTAGATATTGTTTTGGACACCATTTGGGCTAAATCATTATTTATATCAATTATTTGGTGCCATTGTTTCTGTTGTACTAGGTAAGTCCAGAAAGTAAGTGTACTGAATTTTTGTAGGTTACAATTTTTTTTATTTAAACAAAAAAATTACGTGGTTACCGTAGTACATATGTAAGCTATTTTTCGACATAGTCGTCATTCCTCTCAATGCAGGTGGTGAAGCGGGGTATCAACTTTTTGATGCCTTCCTCGAAGTAGTTTCCCGCCAACCCCTCCGTCCACTTCTCCACCTCCTCCTTTACCTCCTCGTCGGTTGAAAACCTTTTTCCACCCATGTGCAGCTTCAGGGAGGTAAAGAGATAGTAATCTGGTTCAGGACATCCCATTTAAACGAGGCGAGCAGTTCCTTCGTGGCGTTGGCCATGTGTGGTCTGGCATTGTCGTGCAGCAGGCAGACTCCCTTTGTCAGCATGCCTCTCCTCTTGTTCTGAATCGCCCTCCGCAATTTTTTTAGGGTCTCACAGTATCTTGCAGAGTTGATGGTCTCCCCTTGAGGCATATATTCAATTAAAATTATGCCTTGACAGTCCCAAAACACGGAGGCCATGATTTTCTTGGCTGAAATTGTGGTTTTGAACTTTTTGGTGGAGGGTGAAGAGGTGTGACGTGACCGTTTTTAAACTCGCGACACCACTTGTACACACTCGTACGATTCATAGCTTTATCACCATATGCAGTTTTCACCTCATTATAAACCCCAACCGGAGGTTTTCCCTTCCAAACGAGATAACGGATGACGCCGCGTATTTCGCACTTGGTGGGAGATTGGATTTACATTTTTCACGAAACGTGTTGTCGCGTCGACACTTCTCAACGTACTGACCTCGAACCGGTCTCGTTGCGGAGGGGAAGGGTCAGGCTACACGGAAGTATAGCCAACATGTCGAAAATAAAATCCATCCGGTCGTGACAGCCTCAGTACACTTACTTTCTGGATACGCCTCGTATTTGATTAATTTGTGGATACAAATATTTGTTTACAAACATTTTTTTTTGTTTTTTCGATGCAATTTTGTTTATTATATTTGGGGAGTATCCATTGTTAGAAGCTATTGATTTAATTACGTTTAATTCTTTTTGAAAGTTATTTATGGACACCGGTGTAGTTAATAGTATATTTATCATTGAATGAAAAGGGGCCAGTTTCTGTGCAAAGGGATGTTTTGATGAATTAGTTTTTAAAAACTTAGTTTATCTTCACCTGACGATGAAGACGGTGGTCTTCGAAACTAGTTGTGAACCTAAAATAAACCTGTGGTGAACACAAAAATATAAATAAGTTTTTTATTTTACTTATTCTTCCTTTTATGCTTTAACAGTCGTTTAAATAAAATCCATTGACTGCTGGGTAATTCCTTTAGAAATCACGGTGGGGCTAAAAAAAAAAGTATGAAAATTATAAAAAAATTACAAAACTGAAAACTGGTATAATTCATTGTCATATACTCTTATAAAATCTATAAGTATCGTTAAACAACTCCAAGCTATCTTAAGAAATTCAGAATAGAGCGACGATGGGCGCTTTGAACACCCAACGAAAGTTTGTAAGATATACTATATTTTAAGCGTTTTCAGTACTGAACTTTTTATACCGTAAAATAGCTAGGAAGCTAACTAATATACTCGTATATATTTCATCAATATATTTGTGTCATATTAAACTTATTTTAAGAGAAGGCTTAAATTCTTCTGAATTTGTTTTTTAGAGACTTTTATCTGATAAAATAAGTCCTTGTGATAAGTACGAGTAGTATAAACATTTTATAAGAAAAATAACGAAGTAATATGTAGTTTATTTATTGTATTATAGAATAACGTATAACTCCAATAGAATAAAATATAACTCCACTAAGCTAGAACCGAAATCTTATTTACATATTTTTATACATTACAAGTAACCTTATTAATTATTATTTATTGAACATTATCTACAATAAAAAAAAAATTGTAAGCGTGTAAACAAATAATATGAAACAAGTCTTGAATGTGTTAAAGAATCTCTAAACGTATTCTAAACGTAACCTTTTTTTTACATTTTGGTTACATATCCGATTGATATTTATTCCTTAGTACAACATCGTACATAATCAGTCCTTTACTCGTGGTAGAAACAACTACTCCAGTTTTCAATATGGATTTTTTCAAATTTTCTTTTGGTGTCTTTATGATTTTGGTATTAAGTGTAGTGCAGGGAAGCAAATTACGTTAGTATTATTTTTAATATTTTGCTTAAGGGTAGAGAGGATAGTTTTAATACTTTTATTCAAACATTAAAAAAAAACAAAGATAATTGAAGAATTTTGATTCATATCCATTTGCTCTATTTTGCACTTATGTAAAAAATCATAAATTATATTTAGTTTTATAGTCACATTTTTAAGTTTTGTACGTCCAAATCTGTCTATATTTGATGCATTATTAGAACCGTACTAGACAATTCCCCCTTTAAATACGTACTATCACTATCACGTTATATTGAAGCTTTAAGGGAAATCCAGTCTGGAACCCTATTTTATAAATTTAGGTATCTACTAAATGTTAACCCATAACTCCCGGGCTGGAAACGTCTTATCAACTAGGTAACAGACGTCATATCAGGTAACACTGTTAATAATTTTATCTTATTTCTTAAGTAGCTGGTTACTTTGGATTTAAAAGAAACTGTAAGAGTTGTACTTTTAAAATAAGCTTAAACTCCTGTGATAAAACAAACCAGATTTTTTAAATTGTGTATTTTATGGTAAGTATGCAAGCAAATCATTGTATTTCCCGGCGCTTCCCATCATTAACGGCTTTTTTTCAGATCGAATTTTATCTTCTTTTAATCATTTACTTTAATTTGTGGTAAGTTATTTCATTATGAAATTCTATGTTGGTCATCTCTCTCCGTGGAAGAAAGATATTTAATATTTTTCGCCACGGCTCCCTGTGGGTATACCCAAACTTTTGGACTACCCAATTTCTATCTGTCCATGGGACCTTAAAGGGGCTCACTAGCTCGTGTCTTCACACTGTTGTAAGTTTTGCGGCCATCTGGATTAATCCTCAGATCACATTTTTGTGGTGCTGCAATGAAAATCGAGTCGCAAGGAAGGCTTTTTTCGGTGTTCTGACGAGACATATGAGAGTAGGAAGACCAAAGATGAGATGGCTGGATGGTGTGATAGAGAACTGTCGCACACTGGGTACATATAACCAATTAGAGCCTTGAAGTGGAATTTTGCGTGTATTTCGAGGACTTTTAAAGACCTTTTTTGAACTGCTTTTTAATAAATTAATGTGTTTTTAGTATTTTTGTGATTTTTCCCCGTACTTTTTGAGGATTTATGAAGTTGTATCTGTCTGATTCCGCCTTTTATATTTTGTTTTCAGTTTGTATTTTGTTTTTCAATGATTAAATCATTAAATCATAGACAGCTTTTGTCTATTGTGTTTGTATTTTTTGCGCAGCGCGGGCTGTGCACCTATGGACGGCCCCGTATTGTGTTGGTAACATGTGATTTTACGATTTGACACCCGTTTCTTTCTAAATATTTTTATTGTAATTGTGTAAAATTTTTTTTTGTATATTTTGTTAAACTTAGCGACACACTACTGGTGGTTTTATATTTTGTTTTAAGGTATATTGTACCGTTTACTTATAAATAAATAAATAGAGGAGAGATGCTTCTGAGAGAAATAAGTGGCAGAGTTTTTTTAGGGCAACCAAGACCCTGGATGATGATGATTATAATCATAAAAAAAAGATATTTAATATACGTAATTCCTCATTCAAATCATAAAATTACTCTTTGTACTTGACATATTCAAGTTTTTTGTGGGATTTAATTTGAGAATCGATTGTATATGCGAATGAGTTTTTTCACATCATTTGTGTTTTACACATTTTCAGCCATTTTTATGAAAAATGACTATTAAAATCAATCGTACTAAAAAGAAAAGAAATGATTTTTTTCCTATCTGTTTTGCCTTAAGCAAGAACTTGATTAGATTAGTTATTTTTTTAATTACTTGACATCAGACACCTATTGATTCTCGCGTCATAATCAGGCCAAAGCTCATCACTATCATGAAAAACTCAGCAAGTCACTATACTAAACTTCAATGATTACTTTCAAATTTTATCTATTAAGCTCTTCACTTACTTCTTAAAACTTTTTTAAAAATTTAAACAATCCTCCGTGGCTTGATTGACTTCCCGACGGTGCCCATAAACGGTTTCTTCTTCCACAAATGACCTTACAATATATTTCTGATGAATTGAAAGAATTTTTCGCGTTGTAATCCTTCCGCCAGGATGAACTGATAAAGTTACCAAAAATACACATAAAAGGTTATGAATATTGCACCAGTTTGAACCTTTCTAATAGTTTTGGAACGCCTTGCGTTTGGTGTATTAAAATTATTAGAACCTCAAGTTTGATGTATTAAAACATTCTGCTTGTTGAAGTGCAAAATCAAGGCACTTTAAACCCATTTTCACAAAGGCATTACCGATCCATATAATGTACTGACAATTTTACAGCAAGAAAAGAACATCTCTCGAATAACACAACATGCCATCCTTATGTTTTTCATAGGAAAAATTAAATGACTTTTCCCATCTAAGTACTGCTCGATGTCACTAGTTCAAGACCTCTCTGGTTTGGATTTTGAAACGTGAAACTACCTCTAGATTTCACAGTAAAAGTTTCCGGAAGGCTGTTTTTCATTATTTGTTTGGCATATTATTTGTGAAGAATGTAAGAATCCTTTTCTAAAACTTAAAAAATCTATCGAATATATTGATAGAAGACGAAGGACTTCAAAATTTAAAAAAAACGTGGTTAAGTGCACCTTCATCAGGTATCTAATATGTGAATCCTCGCTAAATGCAAATGAAACTTGTTACATACATCACTGTCAAAGACTCCACCATTTAGTTATATCAATTAATTACATCCTTAAGAAGTCTGAGATATGTTGACGATGGTATCTGATGATCAAGTAATATATAGTTAATGATTACCTTATTTATGGGTTCATTGAAAGGTTCCAACGTGTGCGCAGGATCATACCGGAAACTTGGGACAAGCTGAACCCTCTGAGAGTGTCTCTATGAGTCTTGAAACCATAAAAGAAAGACCACTATTAATTATTTATGTATAACATAATAATTCTAGATCGTATAAATAAAAACCAATTTAACACTTATCAAAAATAAACTTCATTATTTTTCAGCTCCTGGAATCCAAAAATGCAAGATCAATGCTCCTGCTTGTCTCAAAGAAAGTGCTCAAAGTTTTTTACCACTTCTAAAGAAAGGAATTCCTGAGCTTGGAATCCCATCTTTTGAACCTTTTAAGCTACCGTCAGTAAGAAGTTCACCCAAATTGTCTATTAATTTCACAGTTACCAATATAAATATATTTAATTTGACCACAGGAAAAGTTCTTGAATTTAAGTAAGTAATTTATCTTATAGTAATTTCTTGTTTCCTTAAATAGTAACAAAAAGCTTGGATGGCGGAATGTAATACTAAGAGTCACAGGTGATCAAAGCATGATGATCCGGAACTGTTAAAATGAAGAGCATTAAATATAGAAACACACTCTCGAGGAGACCAAGGCTTCAGCTGACATACTTATGTTAAGTGTTAACAGAACTGAACTGTGTTCATTTTTGTGTGCGGATTAAAATGATTAATAAATGGCTGAGTGCAAAGTATAAGTGAGGACTGAATTGGATTTGTATGTTCATGGTAATCATATCCTAATTTAAGGCCCATGATACTCATATCATCATTTTGTCTACGCGATTCTCATATCATAATTTTATCTTCATGATACTCATGTCATCATTTTAACTTCATGATATTCATATCATCATTTCATCTCCATGATATTCATGTCATCATTTTATATCCATGATTCTCATATCATCATTTTATGTCCATGATACTCATACCATCATTTTATGTCTATGATACTCATACCATCGTGGGTTTTGTTAAAATATTATGTATATTTATTTGTTGTTTTTTTTTACATGACAATGAAAGATGTTAGAATAACAAAAATAACACATACACTTCAACGATCATACCAAATATATATAATCTTCCCCCAACATGTTTAATTTTTATGATCAGATACCGTAGATCAGCTGAACGACTTATTACGAATTCATGTTTTAAGTGAACGTCACTGAAAAAAAAGCATTTTAGTTTAAATAAAGATAAAGTAGCAACCAATCTTAAATAGGTATTATACTCGTATGTATGATATACGAGTATGATGTATAAGCATTAAGAATTCTGCATTTCCACACAGTAATCTATGGATAATAAAATGCCCACCTCTATTGCTCAATGTGAAATAGCTCTCCCTCAGATTCGGCAATACCCTTAGTAAGGAACCATCCCTTCAGTGCGTCTGTTTTAAATATAGTGAAATATTGATCGATCGCATTGTTCATTCCTCTAGACGTTTTTTTTCAATATTCATTTAGAATATCTTTTTTACTCTATCGAATGTTTTTATTTTCAAAATATTAAAACCATATTTCGTAACAAAATACAAATGAATGGTATCAACTAGAATAGGATCACTTGTAAAAAATGAGCGGAACATTCGAATGTGATGATGGTTGGAAACAATTGAAAACTTGTGTAGTGCAAGGCTGAAGATAAATAAAATAAGATGAAGGTTTCTTGAAGCGGATCTCATTCTTGAGAGCAGACTTCCAAGAAATATCCTCTTTGGTGAGATAGCGGGCAGAAGAAAGAACCTCTTTGGAAAGCAGAAGAAAGCACTGTGGTCAGCGCAAGAGATATAATAACGTACTGGGTGAGATGCTTTGCACAACACAACTGAAAGCAAACATCAGCCAATGGAGCCAAATGGCATAGAGCTATTGCTAGTTATCAAGGACCCAATACAAAAAGAAAACGCAGACAAACTGCAAGTACCGAAGCTCCTTGCCTTATATGCAGCAAGATACATATTACTAATTGGTTTACATAGTCATCTCTAGTGGCACCAACGTTAAATACTCTGATCGCCCACATCGTATTGTGCCTTCTATTATACTCGTCACGAATAATAGGCATTCATAGAAGTTTCACTGGTTTTAGAATTCAAGTGGATTTATCTTATTTTATTTGTATTATTTGCTTATTCTATACGTAAGATGTAAATTAAGTCTTTCTATTTAGCTTCATTCTTGGTGGTGTATGTTATATGGATAGCCAGATTATAAAATCTAAGATTATAAAAAAGAAAGCTATATGTTACATGCACGTGTGGAATGTGTGAGGAGACCCTTGACCATATTTTTTTAGTGTCCTCTGCGCACAACCTGTACTCAATTGTAAATGCCCTCTGTCCGTTCAACACATTCCACCTACTCGAATACAATTCTCAAATAATGTACAATCACATATTTGAATTTCATGTACGAAACTCTTAAATGTTTAGAACTACAGAAGTTATTATATATTATAATAGTACCTTCTTTCTTTCAAATTTTTCTTGGCACAAATTATTCTCTTTATAGAATGGATTACCTAATTAACTAATAATAATGGATGGCATTTTTATGGTTGTATTAATTTAATTATTTACGTAAATATGCTATATTATGTTGCTCTTGTAGTGTATGAAACCCTCACAGCATGAATTGTTTTAACAAATGATACTGTACCGATGGTAAATAAAAAAAATAATGTTTTCCCTCGTAATTTTTATTTATCATATTCGTATCCTATTTCGTAATATCATCGTATAAATCACACACCAGTTCATTAAAGTTTTTTATACTAATGCCATTTTTGTAATCATGGTACGAAAGTACATATTATCACAAAAGACAATTTTTCAGTTCAAATGATTTTTTCATCAATAAAAATTAAAGATGGGCATTAACATAAAATGCAACAATTGTAAGATTCAAGGGGTTACAACGATCGTAACTTGTACTTGATAAAAAAATACTTTCAAATGAGGTTGTTAATATCTCAAAAAAAAATCATCTATATTTTATATTCGAGTTATTTAAATTTGCAGGAAATCTAAAAATAGTGTCTCGTCAAGTGTATTAACAAGCGTACAGACTGTGCGCATTTTGCACAACTGAATAGCGCAGCGCGTTCGTTGACACCCCGATTCAATTTCCAAGTACTTTAAGGAGGTTCTTTAATTAAACGAAATTATATTTTGGCACTCAGTTCACTTGGCTTTGATACTGTTTTTAAATATATAACATGCATTTTGTTTGTTTTTTTTTTTTTCATTTTTAATATTTTTTCTGAAATTTGTTATAAAAGAATAAATGTGTTTTTAATCAGGATAAATCCAAATAAGAAGCGGATCAACATGATCTTCACAAATACAGGTTACATGAAAGCAGATTACAGCGCAAATGGTCGTTTGTTGATTATTCCCATTGTCGGAGAAGGTAAAACGACATTTAAAACATGTAAGTTATAATATAAATTTGAAAAACAGATATCCCTCGATATACGCAGTCTCACTTTACGCAATTCCAAGATTCAAATAAAAATGAAATTAAAAAACCGATTTGAATTTCGCAATCACTCTGTGAGCGATGAAGTTCCTTACCTTGCTTCAAATAACTCTTAAGAGATCAGAAAAACTACTCATCAACTTATTCATAAAATATTTTAGATTTTTTTTAATCCACTACTAAATGTTGAGCCAGGTCGACCAAACCTAGTTGATTCGTTACCTAATCGAAAGGAATTAGTTTATGTGGATCTTCTTGTTATTTTAATCCACTACTAAATGTTGAGCCAGGTCGACCAAACCTAGTTGATTCGTTACCCAATCGAAAGGAATTAGTTTATGTGGATCTTCTTGTTATTTTAATCCACTACTAAATGTTGAGCCAGGTCGACCAAACCTAGTTGATTCGTTACCCAATCGAAAGGAATTAGTTTATGTGGATCTTCTTGTTATTTTAATCCACTACTAAATGTTGAGCCAGGTCGACCAAACCTAGTTAATTCGTTACCCAATCGAAAGGAATTAGTTTATGTGGATTTTCTTGTTATTTTAATCCACTACTAAATTTTGAGCCAGGTCGACCAAACCTAGTTGATTCGTTACCCAATCGAAAGGAATTAGTTTATGTGGATCTTCTTGTAATTTTTTTTTGTTTATCATTTTAGGTTATCTTTTTATGTTTGGAACCAATTCCTATCTCATGCAGATAAAAATCAATTCACTTTATGAGTTTTTCTAGCTAAGTGATTTTTTTAGAACTAATTGATTGCGCAAAGCGAGGACTCAAATAAAATACTGCAAATACATTAGCTTAAAATATAAAGTATATATTTTTTTAATAATAATAAAATGACGATTTATACAGCGCTGTTTAGCGAGCAGACAGATCAAGGGCGCTCTAACTCGGGAATCGAACCCACTATTATTGACCGATTAAAAATATTATAAAAAAACAAGTTGAGTATAAGGATAGGACGATGGTGGATTGATTTAGCTGATCTTACTTCAAATATAAAAACACATGCCTTTGAAAATGTTATACTTTACAAATAAAAATATCATAGGAAAGAAAATTTAAAATTCCTCAAATACGAATGGTATTGAAATCCAATTTTTTTTATTTAATGTAAATAATTCAATCAAGGGCAGAAACGGAAAATAATACTGGAAGTTCACTCAACAGATGGTGGCACACAAACAAAGATCAGTGGAAACTAAGACCCATTTAATAAATTTTATATTTTCAGATACCATTGTGTACAATTTTGAAATATACTTCGAGTCAATAAAGGGCCGTAACGGAAGGGAATCATACAAAATCATTAAACATTATATGACATACAAACAATGATCTGTGGAATTCTCGTAAATTTTAAAATTGTAAATTTTTCAGATGACATTGTATACAATTTCAAAATATACTACGAGTCAATCAAGGGTAAGGATGGGAAGGAACACTGGAAAATCACCAAACACAAAGTGACAAATACTCAAAGAACTGTGGAATTCGAATTTACAAATCTATTCAATGGAAACAAAGTATTGTGTAAGTATATTTTCATAATTTTAACGTAAGTATAATATAGAAAGGGGCCACAATCATAGTTGCTGATTTAAGTGAGAAAAAGAGGCATAATTAACTTATTGTCACTACTGTTTAATATTATTAACTGTTCCATCGCCCCTTGTTATCTTATCGAATATATTCGGATATCTTTCCGAGCATGGACTTACGCTACGCTCTAGCAGACATTGTTTATTGGCTGTACCAGTTCACCGCTCGTCCTTTACTGTCCACGCAGTTCAACTCTGGATTCAGTTACCAATTAATGTTAGATTTACTCTATTATTGGCATGTTTTAAAAAAGCAATTGAAAAACCTCTTAATTTCAAGTCAAAAATATTATATGATTATTCCTTTCTTATTCGGCATCTCTTCATTTTGCTTTGATTGATGATATCTCACTTTTAATATTTATGTTCATGAAGTATGAACACATAAATCATAATTTAAATATTTTATATAATACGCCATATAACTTTCTTTGTTTACTTTTGTCTGGTTGGTTGAAAGATATTACCACTTAGCAATAACCTCACCAGATTGTTATACAATGAAGTATTAAATAAATAAAAAGTTATCGAAAATTTCCTCTAATGATTTAATGTCGTATCTCAAAGTAACATATATTGATGATATGTAAATGATAATATCTTTAAGGTTACTTTAACTGATAAAAAGGTCTATGATAAAATAAACTACGCTGAAGTAACACGATTAAATTATTTAAAAGTTGATCTATCCAGCTGTCAATATCTCGACGATTGATTAAGAGGGAAAATCAATAAATCAGGAGAAAAGTCATGGATGTCTCGGTAAACAGGCTGCAAGTCACATAAGGTCACTTAAAAGTGCAAAATTACTCAAATGATTCAGGATTTCGGCACTGTCTATAATATAAGTATAATCATTTAAGGATGTACCTGTTAAATAATGTTTACTCTAATTATATTTTCTACCCTGCAAAGTTGATAACGGTTGTATAAACCAAAACGGTCTTCTAATAAGTATAGATTTATAATATTGGTGTCCGGAAAGCGATTTCATATTTTTAAGTCAAATTCAAAGGCTTAATTGAACTAATGTTCGTGGACGGTGGTTTTCATTATGAAAAGTTACTAAAAAGTATCTCTTGTGAAATACCTTGATAAAAAAACGAAATAATTTATTTATAAAACTATTCACATCTTTTTTCAGAACATTAAACATGAAATAAATTTCTTTTTATTTTTGTTCCAGCTGATATTGCGCATAGATTTGGAAATGAGAACTGGAGGGAGCTCTATGATGATTTGGGCGCGCCAGTGATTTTGTTAATCACAAACTTCATCGTCGAGAATATGGACAAAGTTTTTGCTAATGTTCCAGTGGACGAATTGTTCCTGCAATAACATATAATTTGTATGTTTCAATACAATGACTCCTTTCTCCATCCTTTTAATTAATTACTACCAAAATTTATAATGTTTTTTTTTTTATATCGGCTATTATCCTCGAAATAATATAATTTAACTAATTTTGTTTAGAAATATATTTTTTGGATGAAGAGAAAAATAGACAAATTTAATGATATAGCATTTAATTCAATCAATCCATTTAGTTTTCGGAAATTGAAATGTAGCTATCCCACTTACGTGGTCTCCTTTAACGCGAACTACTTTTAACTTGTTTTATCTCCAGACTTCAAAGTAAACAAAAACAAGTTGATTGCTTTTAAAATAAAGAATAAATTTATCTTAAGTTGAACAATTAATCAAATACTTGCTGTAGCCACAATTACTGTAATGAGAATCTCACACACACACACAATTAGTAAAAACTATTGAAAAACATAAGTACTCGTATTTCGTGCAATCAAAATATTTCCACTTCAAGTTTTAGAAAAATGTTTCATCTGTGATAAAACAACATCAAACATGATATCATGACTTTTTTTATATCAGAGAAACGTCAATATAGATTGTGATGAGTGAGATTAAAAAAAACAGTTTCTTATTTTACTTATATTTCTATTCTTTTGAGCAGTCATAAGTGTCTAATTTTTACCCTTTTTAGAGTAATTTACTCCTTTTCACTGATCAGTAAACAATATAGATTGAAAAGAACAAACAGTTAAGCACGAAAACTTGAGGCATTATTATATTTATGCCGTCAACATCGACAATTGAAACAGCTAAAAATGTTTCAGCGACAACAGTAACAATGGAAGCGTGATTTAGAGAACAGGTACAATAAATTTTAAGTTTGTATTTTCTTTGTATAAATACATTTTATAGCTCTCATCAAAGTGTGTGTTTTATTAGATATAAGTAACCACGTATATAGACTAATTAAATAAAACAAAGTTTTTTGAATTAAATAAGAATATAATAAATGGAAATATATAAAAGAATACATATTTTTATACAGCATTCAATTACATTTATATATTATGTTATAATACGTTATTTTCATTTACGCGCTATTTTACTGTAGTCAATTAAATGAAAACTTTTTTATATTGTATGATGAAAAGTAGCTTTTGGAATCTGCCTACATGATTTTTTAAAATAATTTAGAGTTAGTTTTAATTTGTTTAATATAATAAATCTTTTTCATATTAAACGTCGTACTTGTTAATCTTTTTTAAAAAGGTTTTTTTTTTCTTTTATTTTAGCGTTGTGTTATATTTTTCAATAAATATACAAGTAATTATAACGAAATTGGAAAGCATCGTTTTTTTTCATTTTCCCCATTGAAATCTAGGGTTATCCGAGAATAAGTTTCGTATTTCTCTGATTGATGTCGTTAAGGCAGAATTTTCGTAGCTTACTTCGTTCCAAACATGCTGAATGTATATTATTATGAAAGGTAATATTTTCGCTCATTGTTTAGCAAAATTACTCGAGCGTTTTTTGATGTCATTGTTAAGAAGAAAAAAATTCGCTCATTGTTTAGCAAAATTGCTCGATTATTTTTTGGTGTCATTGTTAAGAAAACAAAAGATAAGACGTTTTCTGGGTGCTTGATGCCTTTTTTTCTACCTTAAATGAAAAAAATCGACACAAAACAAATAAAACATTGTACAATGTATGGCAAAGATGCAGTAAGCGGTCGTGTGTGTCGAATGTGGTTTAAAAATCTGTAATTATGATACGACACTAAAAGATAATATCCGCTTTTGAAGGTCGATTAACACTGATGACGACCAAATAAAGGGTTTGCTCGAGAATAATCATTATTCTACGACACGAGAGATTGTTGAGATACTGAATCTGTCGAAAACCACCTAAATGTTCCATTTATATGTACGAGTATAACATTTGTGAAAGTCCAAAATTGGTTTTTTTATATTGTATAATTATGTAATCTTTCGATGTATAGTAATATAATAAATATAATTTTTAAGAATGAATGTATGCTAAAAATTGATGTTAAGTAGGGTGAAAAAGAATACGTTGAATTGGTATGGACAATTTGAATAGATAGGTGACGAAATTTATAATGTAAGTGGGACTCATGGTAGAGGACGACCGAGAAAAGTATAGTTGGACCACGCGAATGGTAGAGGACGACCGAGAAAAGTATAGTTGGACCACGCGAATGGTAGAGGACTATCGAGAAAATTATAGTTAGACCACGCGAATGAAAACTTTGAAAAAAGTGAAGGTAAGAAGTAAGAAATACTAAATGAGCTGTATCAGAAGGTTTTATGGATGTGGAGGGGGCGATGGAAGTATGCCGTGATAAGAATGCTAGCCGATTGGTCCTCTCTACTTACCCAACAGAACATGGTGTGATGTTATGTATGTTTAAATGGTTGATTACTTGTTTGGTCAGTCATTTTCTATGATTTTTTAACATATTCAAACCACCTCAGAGTACTTTTTATCGCCCTATTGAATACATATAGTATATCAGTCTGAAGGTTATTTAAATTATTAATTACGCTATTCTATAATTTGTTCTTTGACAGCCCATTTATATTCTGTGTTAGATATTAAAATTCTGCAAATGTCCTCGTAATTCTCATAATATTTCTTTTCCACGTACTAATTCCACTCGCAATTATCAAAATTGTTGTAAATATACTACACGTTACTATTATAAACATTGATCTCCATAGCCTAATAAGGAAGACACTTGACTTCTACGCGAGAGTTTCGAATTCGATTCCTGATCGGGCACCAAAAACACAGTATGAAAAAAGGTCCCAGTCTTGCAAAAAAATTCGTCTGGTGTAACAATACCCATAAGTGCTAGACCATAGTTTCCCAAACTTTTTCGCCCCGTAGACCACTTGCACCACGATTTTTTGTTTTCCGTAGACCCCTGCATGCCTAATATTGATTTTTCCTAAACTTATTAACTTCAAATTTGTTTTTGACAGCTGACACAGTGCTGTTCACCTTGATAAGGTTTTTTGTAGAGTGGACAATTGTAAAAAAAGAAAAACATGTACAATTTTCATTCATACCTTTATTAAAAATACACAAAATGCAAGTAAATATTTAGCTTTGGATCGAAACAAATCAGAACCTAGTAAAATTCTTACATACAATTAATACACAATCAATACTGTTAATGAGAGGAATGAACCTGATGCTCTGATAGCAATGGTTCAATATTTGGCTTCAAATTAGTGAGGTATATTCTTAAATCTCCACGTTCAGTGATTTGCATTCAATTTCTTTACATAGGTATTTTATATGTCTAATATAAGTATTATGTATACACAATCTGTGTTAGGTGTAATAAGACATTTACAGAACGCCTAAATATTGATGATGATCTGCCTAAATGGGATCCGCTCACGTGGACCCACATTTACATATCGTGCACCCCCATTTTTTTTTCTCGCTGACATAGACCCCCTGCAAGTCGAAATCGACCCTTGGGGACCATATAGACCGCTTTGGGAATCTTTGTACTAGACGTATGCGACTGTAGTCTCTTCACGTGTGGCTGTATTGCCAGTAAGTGTAGTGGTTTTCTAGACCATACGAAGAAATCTTTGGCACCTAGTATACTCATACATATAGTAGTTAAACTCGTCTGAGGAATCGTGAATTGTTCAGCATTATTAAAAAGTCATTAATGTTGCTTTTGAAATATCATAGTTGTCATACTTGTATATTATATTAAGTGTTCCGTTTACCTCGGTCCCATTAATATTCAACTCACCCATCACTCATTAGCATACTGCCCAGATAACACCACTCATCACCCTGCTCAAGTTTCTCAGAGATAATCCATATATCGCACATACTTTTGACCACATCTCTCTCTCTATAATCAGAATCTTTTATTTCGCTTTTCAAACTTTTAATTAGTCATATCTCATACACCTCTCTTATTATGTTAAACCTCTAAAATCACCTTCATTTTCAGCAAATACAACATATTTAGCGTACAGAAATCCACCCTCTTCCATAATATTTTAAATTACGCACACGTGAATTTATTAATTAAATAACCAAGGTGGCATCGCGCACTGAATAAATATAAATAAATTACAAACTACGAGTTCCATGCCTATTCCAGTGATTTTAAGATCCAAAAACACCATCGATCGGGTCGACGACAACGTTGTCTACCGACAATACTCTTGAATATGTCCGCATCGCTAATTCGTATTTTGCTAAAATTATGGTCCAAAATTCCATACTAATAAAATTTTTAACCATAATTTTGGCAAATCTCTATTTTTGCTGGACGAGTAAAGATTTTAAGTGTATAAATATTTAAATGCTCTTTAACAATTTCTTACGTAAAGTATTTAACTTGCTAATTACGTATACGCGCATTTTTTAAAGAAATTCATATTTATGATTGAGCATTAAGATACAATTTTCATTTTAAAATATTTATATGAATATCTTAGTAAAATAAAAATTTATTGTTGCCATATTAAGTAGGTTTTAATAATTGTTATGTGTTTAACATATATTTATTTACATGTAAAAAATATATTACGAATGCGCTTATGATATATGCTAAAAGCTGAAAACTCAATTACTAAGGTCAAAAGCTCAATTATTCTTAAAAATCAAAATTATTACTTATTTCGTTGTTTCAAATTTCAAGTAGTTTTTACTGTAGTATCAATGTACATTGAAAGCTAAAACTATAGATATTTTATGGAATTTTGGATAAAATAAATTGAGTCTGACCCCCAGAGGATGTGGTAAAATTAAGAAAGGTTTCTGCGTGATAACAGTATGTTATAATAGTATGTATGCCATTAATCGATTCAGTATGTGTTAGAAATTAAAGATAGAACGATAATAACGATTCAGTATGTGTGAGAAACTAAAGATAGAACGATAATAACGATTCAGTATGTGTGAGAAACTAAAGATAGAACGATAATAACGATTCAGTATGTGTGAGAAACTAAAGATAGAACGATAACAACGAATAAATAAAATACTTGATCCGAGATCCTCAAGATGTCGCTTCCAGCAATAATATCAACATTTAAAAAAAAAATTAATAAGTATTTATCTACCATTAGATTGAGAAAAAAAAAATGCTAATGTTAACAAAAATATATAAACATAGCATTTAAAATGATTTGACTTTCTTTTCGCGTTTGGTTATTATGAATCTCAAACGACACCTACGTATAAACAATATTTTTATAAATTATCTAGCTCCCGGCACAAACTAGTAAGGGCAAAATGTTTGATAATTTTTTTTTGGTAATAACCATTAAATGGTTATTACCAAAAATCATTTTTAATTATACATGCTTATATGCATGTATGATTAAAAAAATTATATTTTAAACTAAAATACTTTTATCACTCAATTGAAAAATATTAGTGTCAAAATACATAAACAATAAACATATAGTGTATATTGGAAGGAGTTTTAATTTTTAAATTTAAATATCTCAAAAATAGTAAAATTTTAATTTCCAATTTGTATCAGAATTTCGAAGATGTATTGAAAATAAAACACTTTTGTTAATGTCGACGACTTGAGCTTATTTTCGCTGCAATTAAATTAACTGAGTTTGTTTAACTTTTTCAACAATTATAATAAATGTTTTTGTAATAATCATGAATTCGCTAGAAAAGTGTCGGTCCAGGGCTTCCCAACATTTTTGTACACGCGAAATAGTTTAATTTTATATAATACGGCCTGCTGGGGTAACTAGAATATATCAATCTTTTCAAAACAATCAGAAAAAACTTAAACAAGTTTTAAGTGAAAATAAGGCAGGCACTCGCATTTAAAAAAATAAGGTATCAAGAATCTACTACAGTAAAAAGAAAATATGAAAAGTTTAAACGCAAGTGGTTCACGAACACTCGTTCAATGAATGTGTGTGGTACCTCACCTGCAACACTGTACCCTCGTTCAATGACTAACGTCTTTCACATGGGTGGCGCCACTTTACGATGAAATTAGCGCCACCCCACCACCCATTTAAATATGTTGAAGGAAAATGTAGCACTGTAGGTGAGACGAGAGACCCCGTGTTTTATTCTTTATCGTCGTCTTCACGAGTGAAGATTGCGATCCATCTAAAATGTTATCTTCTAACCCCTGTCGTCTTTGACGCTATTGTTACGTCACTTCCTTGATTATGTTACTCCACCTCATAAATGAGCGACCTCTTCTTTCCCTTGGTACACTTACCAGGATAATCAACTTTTTTCAGATTTGCAGGGCCTCTTCACACTGTATTCAAAAAATAGAATGTGTTATACACAGAAAAGAATCTTTGTCTGCAATTTTAATCTATGTTCAATTCATGGCGTTCGAATAAATCTTCGCCATCACCATATACAAAAAACATGAATCATTTTCAATTTCCTAGCTCGCAGTTTCTTTTTTTTTATTAAACAAAGTAATATATTGTACAAATATCTGTAAGTCTGTCTTTGTTTGTTTTTTAGAGATATAAGGAGTTTGATATGAGGAGTAAGAGTTATTTGGTATGGAGTGACAATTTTGAGGGGAACATTTTCATCACGGGTATTATGGATGAAGGTGGATATGGTATCTATCTCGGCATCGATGTCCTGTGGGCTCACCAGAGTTTCAGGTGATAGGCAGAGCTGGTTGTGGAATTAGGCTTTGTAAGCTCGCAGTTTCTATGCCATACATGAATATGACAAATACTAAAATATGTATTAATTGAATTTGGTTAACTTTTGAGATTTTTCAGACCATCCATATTTATGTTAGACAGGTTGTAGCTATTTTGACCATTCGAATAATTCTTTTGATTTATTTTTCACAACCGCCTATGTTAAATCATGCACGAATTAAAGGTTTTGTCAACGACCTCTAATGTTCCAGACCTATCAACGAACATCAGCTATGTTTCGGAGACATTAATGTATTGTCCATATCGCTTGAATTTTTCCTCTACTCTCTAGTTCAGTGATTCTTAACGGGGGCGCCAGCGCCCCCTTGTGGGCGTTTTAGAGGTCTGGGGGGGCGTTTATAATTTTTTTGAATTTAGGGGGCGCTGCAGGAGTTCCAGTGGGCGTTATGTCGAAATACAAAAATAAGGTATGCTCAATTGGTGCGTGCACTGCACACATCATCACTAAATCATCGCGTACACAATCATATCTTCTTTTGATTCTTTACAACAATTAAAAGAAGATATGCTCGAGGATTCTGATTTGGGAACATACTGTACATTGACGCCCTTATCGAAGATATGATAATACGATTCAAAGACTTGCGGGAACTTGTAATACCAGCTTGGTTAATTCATCAATTTTATATCAGACATAGAAAGTGTCAGTCAAAATTTAAAAGAGCAGTTTATTGAGCTACAAAATGACTGTGAGGCTAAAATAATATTCAATCCATGTGATTATGACGCTTTTTGGGTTCGTTTTCGCCATCAATACCCTCTTCTGTGGAAAGAAGTAAAATTACCCATCATATCATTACCTTCGTCGTATTTAGTGGAAAAGGGTTTTAGTGCAGTAATGCATATATTACAAATAAGCCAAAGAGGAGATTTGAGATTGTATTTAAGTAAATTTGAACCTAATATTACAAAATTGGCGCAATCACATGAGACGAGGTGAAGAGGATCTCATTAAATTTATTTTTTATTAAAAATTTCATATTTCGTATTGAATCATGTACTTTTTTTATTGAAATAATATTATAATGTGTGTAATGTTAATATGACAAAAAAGGCAATAAATATAGTACATAATGTTTATAAAAATAATCACGTGTTTTATTTTTATTTCTCCTATTTTTTTATTTATAGTAGGAAATTGATTGCATAAAATACATACGTGGAGAAAAGTGTAAATTTTGAATTTCGCATTTTGTGGGGGGGGGGGGGGGGGCGCTGGATAATTTTACCGTGATAAAGGGGGCGATTCTTTCAATACGGTTAAGAAACACTGCTCTAGTTAATCAATAAGCAATATTTAATCTACCAATATCAAATTATTTATTTGATGGTCTACTATATTTAGGCCTCCAGACCAACCCTTCAGAGCGTTTTGTGTTATATGTGTTCATCATATATGTTAAAACGTTAGAAGACAAAAAACACGCATGTTTTACATTAGTCTTTCTCCTAATAAGTTTCCGTATACTTCATCATATATTGTCTACCTATAGTAAAGGCATAAACCTCACAAGACCTGCAGACAATTCTAAAAATAATAATGATACGTTTTCCCATCCAGCAATTTAAAATGCCTACGAAATAAATATTGTTTTTTTTTATTAATTTTAGTATCACAACCGATCGTTTTAATGAAAGACAAACCTTAGAATATAAATATGTAATATACGAGTACATATACAAGTAACAATGCTAATAATCCTTATATGGATATCGAGAACACTTGGCTGGCGAAGTGTAACGAAGTTGTCATATTCCTGAATCACAAATTTCATATATTTGTCCAATACTTATATGGATATCGAGAACACTTGGCTGGCGAAGTGTAACGAAGTTGTCATATTCCTGAATCACAAATTTCATATATTTGTCCAATACTTATATGGATATCGAGAACACTTGGCTGGCGAAGTGTAACGAAGTTGTCATATTCCTGAATCACAAATTTCATATATTTGTCCAATACTTATATGGATATCGAGAACACTTGGCTGGCGAAGTGTAACGAAGTTGTCATATTCCTGAATCACAAATTTCATATATTTGTCCAATACTTATATGGATATCGAGAACACTTGGCTGGCGAAGTGTAACGAAGTTGTCATATTCCTGAATCACAAATTTCATATATTTGTCCAATACTTATATGGATATCGAGAACACTTGGCTGGCGAAGTGTAACGAAGTTGTCATATTCCTGAATCACAAATTTCATATATTTGTCCAGAATAAGTATGGTAAACACTCAGCTGAAACATTCACACTCTATATTCACGTCCTTACACATATTTAAATAAATGTACGTAGGTATATTGACAGCAACATACAATAGTATGTACATATTCTGAAATTGCGTATACGAATATATCTCAAGATAATGGCAAAGAAAATACATTTAAGAGAGAAGTTATCAAAAGATCTGGGCTCATCTTATAGCATCCATCCAATTGAGATACACCCCATCAAGAGGGCGAGCCCAGCCGCGAGGGCATCAAATATTTTCAGCCCACACCCTTGTACATGTAGAAATTAAAAATAAAATAAAGAAAATTAATGAATGACAATAACTAAGCAATCAATTCAGTTAATAAAATATTAAGTCACCGATAAAAAAAAGCATGAAAAATACACTAAATATATCCCGCAATTACATACACATTTAAAGAAAATAAACACATTCAAGAAAGAATCCACCAAACGGTCTGGGCTCATCTCACAACACCTTCCCAGCCGAGACACACACCCACCATTAAGAAGGCCCACACTTGACTAATCCTTTGTAATAATTAATTTAAATAACATGCTATCATAGATATAACACTAACTGCATCATAATCTCAACAACTACACAAAAAGTATGTCCCATTATCACACGCTATACATTAATTCACCCATATGCCTATGTGGATACTCCAAAAGCTCCTGAGTCCTTGCTCTCTCCGTATCAAAGAGCCACCTTGTAACGGCTGATAATTTGAAGGCACGACATTACAAAAATTACCGGTCATAAGAGTAGTTCACTCTTGGAGCAAGGAATAACACGTTTCTCCTCCCAAATAATATTTGAACGCGTGGGGTCGGAACCTGATTTTAAGCCTCGTCTATTGTTCTTTAAAAAAATACTTATGAATGGAAACGCTCATGAAAAAGCATTAATTTAAAATTATTGTTTTTAATTTTTAACTTAATCTGGATAATTAATTTAAATTATCTTCGATCTATTAAATTGAATACCAGTCAATTTGAATATTTAGTCAATGACTTTACTTGACCTGATATAATACTTATTAACATGAATATGAAATATTTAATTATATTTCTTCAAGAAATATCAATAAAATAACAAGTTATTAAGTAACCTTTCTCAATAGTTAACCTATTTTGACCTTGTTTCTTTGCAAATCATGTCCCGTTTTCAAGTGCAGAAAATTTCGTCATACTTTCAACACATTCGCAAACGGATTGTATTTTTTTCATTTTTCAGTAAAATTTTATATAAAAAAAGATCCATTCAAGTAGGTTAATTGTTTAAAATATGTTACCATTAAACATATAATATCAATATTTATATTGGTATAAAAAACTCAGGAATAGTAAATTGAGGGAAATATTTTAAATTGACAGTTTGATCATAATTTGAAGCGTAGTTGATTAACTTGTTGACACAACATTTCAAAACTTTTTTTGCATATTTCCGAGTAACGACAATCGGCTTAGGTAAAATTATAATTGGTGTTTGTTATGATGGCACACCGATGTAAGACGATCGGAGCACACCGGTATGTTTTTTTTTTTTTTTTTAATAATAGATATGACCGAAATCATAGGTATTCTTATACCCCAGAATACTAGGCGGAAAAAATGCCTACGACATTCGAGGAGAGTAGCGACTTTCCGCACGGAAGTCCTGTGAGCATGGAAGTCTTGTGAGCACGGAAGTCTGCACGAAGTCCAGTCCGTTATACTCAAGAAAATGTAGCATGGTCCCTGTGACTTTTGAAATGTCAGATCTCAAAGGGATGGGGTAAAATCGATTTTTTTTATAAATCGAATCTTATTCGAATTGAATCAAATATAAGTATGAATTTTGCTCAATTAATTAAATAAAAATAATTATACCATACGGAAATACAATCATGCGATAAAAATAACGAATGTGCTCATTTATCGGATTCCGACTAAAATGTATGTTTTATGATTAAATAAAATTGTTTTTCTCTAAACTGATGTTTTAATTCCTAATTTTCATTATACTGACTTTCTAATGTATTATATGATGTGTATGTATCTTTAAATATGCCAAGATCCACTATGAATTAATGCTAATTGCGAACATTTAATCTCCATTTTATGTATAAAAAAATCGAAAATCAAATTATCGTATACCCCATCCCTAGCCAATGCAGACTAACATAGTGACTTTTGACGAACGTCGCCAAATATAATTTGTTTTTAACAAACTGACATCATTTTGCTAATTTGTAACAAGATGTATTAATTTGTTATTATTGTTAGTTTTATGTAATGTATTTACCTAAATAACTTGATATTTATAAGAATCGAGACTTATATTAAAGTTGATAAAATAATTCAATTAACTGAACGTCGTTACAAGGTTGTATTGGGGCAAATTTGTGAAACGTCACAGGGATCATGCTACATTCTCTTTAGTATAACTACTTACTATTCGTGTAAACAGATTTTATATCAATTCCTCAAATATAAGACCGCATTAGACACAACAGTATTACCCCGACACAGCATCCGATAGCTGAATGTCATAACTATAAAATCATCACTCGCGGCTATTGTTTATTCAACACTACGTCAGGAGGTAGATACAATTAATCATTTCAAATTTATTATGAAATTTTTATAGCACGCATTTTATTTTAAGTACAAAAATGAAAAAAAAAACATTGCGATATCTGTTATTACAAATCAGAATTATCTTAATTATTATCGACAGTATTTGCTATTTGGGCGACATCTGTTTTTAAATTTTACATTGTTTTTCACTTCAGACGTATTTCAGAGCGTTCCAGATAGTTTTGGGTAACCCGTGGGATGTGGTGTACCTGTCTCTCTCTCAAAATATCGTATTGTGCTGTATTCATATTTGTTAAATTAATTAACGTAATGATCTATTGTTTGTACAAATAAAAAATAATATACATGTAACATTTTAAAACATTCAATCGTTAATTTGAACATTAAATCTTGAAGCGAACTTTGTTTACAATGCAACGACAGGTTTTAAGCATTTTTAAAAGCTTCCTAGAAACTATCATTAATTAAATTTACGATGTACTCGTAATTATCGTTAATTATAATTATATCATTAAAATAGCTGCACCATAAAAATAATTTTGTAATCTTTGTAACGAATGAATATAAAATATATATATCTTGCAAGTAATATATTTTCTTGGCCGATTTATCAGTATCCATGAGGTGTATGGCCGCGCGGTAACGCACTGGATTTCCATGCGAAAGATCGCCGGTTTAAACTCCGCGCTGTGCATTTTTTCGACTATTATACTTCCATGCGGAAGATCACAGGCATTTTTTCGACTATTATTCGGGGGTGCAAGGATACCTATGACTTCGAACATATCTAAAATCTTAAAAAAAGGGGGGAAACATGCCCAGATGCTCCGATCGTCTCGCTTCATGTGTGTCATCGGATCCAGTACACCGGTATAGCCGGTGAGTTTGCTGGTATCCAACAGATCACTCACTTAAAGAAGAGAAAAAAAAGATAGAAACGATAACTCCATGGCACATCTTCGCTTTCCAACTGAATTGATGTTGGAACGGTGATGGGATTATCGACTACGAGACCCAGCTACGACGACGACCAGGATCTATGACACCTACAGAGATTTGTTATTATATTAAATTTTCTAAAACATTGCATATAAAACAGATTGAACTTAAAGCAATTTTTATTATAAATTAAAAAGTGTTAGAAAAATAATTATTTTACAATAAGAATGATTTTTTAGTGACGTCAAAAAGAATTATACATTTACTTATTTAAATGTTTACATAATTCTATTCTTCACAAGATAAACAATATATGTACATATATGCCATCTCACTGGACTTATTTCCTGTTCTGAGATACTCAACTTAAACCAGCGAAATTAACGTGTAAACACATAAACAATACAGAAAGTATGAGTAGCAGCAGCTTGTGAAATTTAAATTCTCAGCAAAAATATATAGGGTCAGTTTTGTTGAGATACCTAAAATCTGGACATATTTAAATTAAACCCAACCTGCCAAAATATTATTAGAATATAGACGTGATTGTCCCCGCGCCACAGCCTAACAAATACAGAATTAAAACATTACATTTTAGTTATTTGGATATGTTATTTTAAAAACATTTATTTTATTTGCACAATTAATATATTTTTTTTACATGTGAAGGTAAAATTAAAAATAAAATGATGATTAACTAGCCATATTATTGTACGTCTTAACCGATGTCGAAGAGAGACTGAAGATGAAAAATAAAATGATGATTAACTAGTCATATCATTGTACGTCTTAACCGATGTCGAAGAGAGACTGAAGATGAAAAATAATATGATGATTAACTAGCCATATTATTGTATGTACGTCTTAACCGATGCCGAAGAGAGATTGAAGATGAAAAAGATATTTTTTTTAATTGAATATTTTTTATTTATTTATATAATATTATTAAAAGGATTTTTTAAAAAACTTAGCTTAATACATTATTTTTCTAAAAATGGTTTTTTATATATTGTATATACGAGTATATATATATTTTTTTTCTAACGTTAGAAAATATCAGGTCATGATAGCAACCTTTTATCCATAAAGTTTGTCGAAAAAAATGTATAATTAAAACATATATGTATATTTTATTCAGACTAACAAGTATTTTATAAAAAATAAAAAAAATTTAACCCACATACAAATATTTTTAAATTCACTCTTTTTAAGTGTTAGATTCTAAATATTAAACCAGTTTTTGAACTTTGTTCATCACGATTTTTTAGCAATATCTGATGTATATATTTGATCTTCAATGCAAAATTCGGTGTTTTTATGTCTGTACTTAATTCAAGTGAGCAGATTTGTATAATGAATATTCTGAAAAGTTTTTTGATATTTGAAATAATATTCTATGTATGTGTTGAAATAAAAGCAGTTGAATTACGTTTGTATTTTCATTTATTATATTTTTTTATATTTAAAGAAATAAATTCATAATTTAGCTACAATATAATTTTATATGTGTTCAGAACTTGAATAAGCACTGTTTTATTTTTTCGTATGCTTTATTAATTGTTTCTATTATCACCCATACATTTCATCAGGAATACAGGGATGTTGTTAAACGCCTCCTTCAGGCCGGTCCACAACTCGCCACTTCGTGTCATTCGAAGCCACAGGGAACCAGCTCAGAGGCGATCTATGACTGTTGTGATAATTTAGTTTAAGATAGTTGGGGCATTAACCCAACAATTCCGAGGCTCGGGGTAATCCCTGAGGATGGTTCGTCCTGGAGTTTTATTTGCGAATATGTATCTAACAGAATATCGAAAAAAACCTACCTAAAAAAGATGGAGGTCGTTTTTTTCTTATTTGTGACTCTAAATATAGTACATTATATACGATAAATCAATAAATGTACTGGAATTATCAATCCACAATATGGACTTCTTTCTTAATCGCAAGGATTTTGATTTTTTCTCTCAATCGCAACGATTTGCAAATCTTTCATAATCGTTCTTTATTGTAAGAAATTGTATTAAAAGTAAGGAATGTAATTTATCATACACTTCATTCAGCAGAAAATCTATATTGTATTGTAATTATATATCGATATTTAAATATGTATCCTAAATATACGCTACGTAAGGCATATTCCTCGGTTTTATCGGATTTATTAAAACATTGTTCGTTTTTTTCATTAAAAAAGGTTGAAAATGACGAGATATCAGTTAAATTTATTTACAGTATAATTAACCTTAGTCCAGTGATTATTTTTGCTATAGATTTATAATTAATTCATGTTGATTATAAATCAACATACAGCCAAATTATTAAATCTGAGATATTTGTAGGCATCAACATCATTATTAACGTTGATTTTCATTCTTTATATGACACTATCTCAGTTAGCTCACTTGCACGGAGGGTTGTGATTTTAAGTTAAAAACGGATAATACTATGTTTTTTTAAATTCTATAATCCAAGAAACAAAGAAATTCTTATTCTTCTCATTGAATTTTTAGTCTCAAATTTGATGCCTAGAAATGAATTAAAACTGAATCTAAGTAAAACAAAATTCTCTGTCAGGCCTCACCATGTAGACAATACCTTACTTTGGAGGGTGCGTTATCAGTCAAGAGCGTTAGCATTTTTCCAAAAACTAGCATCAAATTACTTAGAAACATATATTTACAGTTTCTTCTTGCTTCTATAATCTAAGAGAATTAAAGTTTATACTTCGATGTATTTTAACAAATTTTGTATGTTTTACAAATTGCTAGACTGCAATTCATATTCGATGCCGTGGTCAAACTAATATGTGATAGTCATAAATCTTGTTATATAATTCCGCTTCTACATAGTCTACATTGGATAAAGTATTGTATTTATTTCCTACTTTGTATCATTGTATTCAAGACCCTTAATGGAATGTCTCCGTTATTTGTTATGTCAGTTTTAATTGATCTTTGATAAATATCACAGCAGAATGTTATAATCTGTATTATAATAAAAAGCAGGATCATGATAAATATCACAGCAAAATGTTATAATCTGTATTATAATAAAAAGCAGGATCAAGATAAAATCCATATAAATATCCTTATATATAATCTCAAAATGAAATCTGAAACAAAGATTTTTTATTCAACGCAGTTTTCATCTTAAATAATATCAAACATTTATTTATGTATAGTCAATTTTATGAAACTGGTTATGAAATAAAAATGCATAAATTACGTACATAAATTTCCACATAGAAATTAAATTCTGTGTATAAATTGATTTTTTTTGCTTTGTGCCAGCCGCACTCGCGACTTCAACGTGAGACGTCGGCCATCATTCAAGCCAACTCAAGTGGGTACTCCAAAAAAAATAGGTGGAAAACAGCGAACGCCCTCCGTGGCCTAGTTGATAAGACGCCTGTCTTCCAGCCTGGGAATTATGAGTTCGATTTACGTTGATAACCAATTTTTAAAAAAGAATTTCAGTCTTGTTATCTTAACGTTTCTTTAATACCTTTCTGGTTGGTTAAAAAAGATTGTTGTATGATAATTATCCTCTGATGTTGTACTGTATACAACACAAGTTTATACCTATGTAATACAATGTTGTACATTACAAAAATGTAAAAATCATCGAACATATCTTATTCACGTTTTTTTTTATTTTTCTTACATTTTAACTGTTGGATCTTAATCTTGTACATTTCAATAAATTTATTTTAATTTTTCCAGCATCAGATATCAGAAAATGTAAACTGTCTGGGCCAAGTTTGTGTTTTAAAGAAACAGCGCAAAAGTTTGTCCCATTGTTGAGGAATGGCCTTCCTGAATACAAAATTCCGTCGTTTGAACCTCTTGAGCTTGAACCCATACGGAGTTTCCCACAACAATCGATACAATTTAATATCACCAATGTTCATGTATTTGGACTTTCAAACGCTAAAATTGATGAACTCAGGTCAGTAAGATTATTATATAATATATTAGTCGTTAAAATAAAGTTTTTTCAGTAGACACTTTTCTTAAATCAAGTTTTTTGAGAAAATTCTTAAATATTCATTAAAATGGTCGTAAACATTTTGACTTTACTCTGAACATGGCTACTGTGATGGCTCCAAAACGTCAAGTACAACAATATTGTATAAATGCTAAAGGGTAGATTTTATTAAAATGTTACGTGCAGAGATGTGCAATAAACATACACATTTCTTGTCTTGAGTCAATTTTTTATTAATGCTAAGTTAATGAAAATTATAACTATCGAAGAAATCGCATTTTATTATTGATTCTTAAGTACGATTCAAATATGGCAACAATATATTTTACACGTTCATTCGAGATGTATCGACCTATCTTTGTGTTATTCAACAAGTTAAGAGAGAGATAAAAAAATCTCGACTTTTACGAGTACTTATATATATACTCGAATATATATTTTTGTACTTGTCAGAAATTTATAAAAAACTTTTAACATCAACCAAAAGTTGTGGGTCATAAAAATACAAGCAATTAATTATCATACTCAATGATGCAGACTCAAAAAGTAAATAAAATAAAGTTTTTAATAAATTATATTTATATCTCTGCTTTGCGATGCTAACTTAAACTAAAAATACCAACAAGCGAAGATATCGAGGGGGTCTCCTTTGTTTTCCTCTAATTTTTGGTTTAACACCAGAACGAGTTTTTATCGACAGACCTTGTCAAATCAGGCGCTTGAGACCTTCAATAATATCACAAACAAGGGCTGCATAATATATCGAGTTAAACTATAAAAATATAAGTAACGCATAAAAAGATCAGTAACGCATGGTACAAGGATAATTAAAAGTTCTCATATAAGATTTTTTACGTAAGGACTTCGTAAAATCCTCAACAAATAACTATAACTTGAATAAGTATGAAATGCTTATCGTCGGTTATAACAAATGGAAATGATACAAATTTGTGTTTTTTTAACATAGTTTGTTTATGTTTTAATTTTAACAATTCAATGTTAATACTTCTGGTAGACCTATTGACACGAAAAATGCTAACTTTATTTAAAAATAAGAAATACTTTTCATTGGCTATACCTACGAGTAGCTATAGTTGTACGAGATATACTCGTAGAACTACTTTTCATTGTTCATAACCATAGTTGGTGGTAATGTTTTTTTTACTTGATTTGTTTATTTTAACACTTTCATGTAAATACATTTGCCAGGTGTTTTTACATGAAATACATCATACAAATAAATATAGCGAATATATTTACATGAAATACATCATAAAAATATGTTATATCTATAGGCTATTACATGACATACATAATGTAAATGAATTCGCAAAATGTATTTTTCAGATTTTTTCTTAGGCCGCGGACTCGATTTGGTGTAACATATTTTCATAAAAATAACTAAATTAGAAACACATTTGTTTTTTTTTTTCATAAACAGAATTGATCAGAACAAGAAGAGAATTATTTTGGTCTTTACTAATTCTGGGAGAATGGAAGCGGATTATGTCGCCGATGGCCGGGTTTTACTAGTCCCTGTTGTAGGAAATGGAAAAACCATATTCAAAACACGTAAGTCATTCGATTTTATCACAAACAATAATTATACTAGGAACTTGATTAATCGGAAGTCCATCTTACTTATTTACGTATTATTATAAATGGGAACGTGGGAAGACGTTAGATGACAAGCTGCAAACCGACCGGATGGAGGTGGAGGCATTTTATGACAATCATTTGTCTCGGACAAAATCAGAGGGCGTCAGATAAATAGAATACTAATAAAAACATATTACTATAGTCTAGTTTTTGGCACAGCATAGAGTCAGTTTCATGTAGAGACGATTAATGTACGATTATAACAGTTTCTCAACTTACACAGTCTTCGAACTCAAATTAATTCCGATGCAGTTGCAAAGACTTTATTTTATTTACTGTTTCTGAGATATTGGTAAATCTTCATAAACAACTTGCATTTCATTAAGGGAGTTCCATGTGTGATAAAATTAAGTGATCGCCATCACAGCGAGTGCGTAAAACAGGAATTACATTTTTATTTAGTTGTGTCTCTGGTAAACCATAATAATGTACAACAGAATTGTAGTCGACCAGTTAGTTATGTGAGTATAAATCTAGTAACAAAAATTAATTCTCAAAAGCTATCTCGCCCCACAAGCTTTATCGGACTCAATACAAAAGATATTTAAAAGAAAAATTCAAGAATTTTTAATTACAGACAATTTAGAATAATCAACATAAAAAATCTCGACGTTTCAATAATCTTAGCAATCAAAATAGTAAAAATGATCAAGAAATGTCAACGGATTGGGAAAATAAAGGTACTCTGAAATGTCAGCAGATTGGGAAAATAAAGGTACTCTAAAATATCAGCAGATTGGGAAAATAAAGGTACTCTGAAATGTCAGCAGATTGGGAAAATAAAGGTACTCTGAAATGTCAGCAGATTGGGAAAATAAAGGTACTCTGAAATGTCAGCAGATTGGGAAAATAAAGGTACTCTGAAATGTCAGCAGATTGGGAAAATAAAGGTACTCAGAAATGTCAGCAGATTAGGAAAATAAAGGTACTCTGAAATGTCGGCAGATTGGGAAAATAAAGGTTCTCTGAAATGTCAGCAGATTGGAAAAATAAAGGTACTCTGAAACATATTTTAAATAAAGATTTTACGCGTTTTTGATCGACGTATTTTTGACTCTCTGAAATCATTTTTAGTACGGTACTTAAGTGTACTTAATAAGTAATACAAGGATTTCTTATTCAAAGGTTGTTTCAGAACATCCCTATTTTTTCAATATTATTTAACAGCTGTAATTTCTTAATGTGATTGTAAGATAAAATATCTACGGCAAATAGCATATTTATCAAAAAAAAAATTAAATGAATTTAAAAATATTTTCCTAATACATTATAGTTTTTTATTTTCTTCAAGTTGTTATTAGTACCTTAATATTTAAAGTAACGATGGATAGAGGGGTCATCTGCTATCGAAAAATGGTCCCCATATTATCCTGTAATATCGAAGACTGGTCAATCTTTATTTTATTGGCTGCAACCCTAAACAGCTCAGTTGAACTGCATCAAACGATTCACGCTGTTCTTGAGATAAAATAAGTAGCGTCTTCATATACTTATTTTGACATTTATTTTTCTTTGGATTATTATACTGTATATTGAGACTCTCATTATGTGACTGAGGTAATACAACGTGAGAAATTCCACAGTTTTTACTAATTTTCGATGTTTGTTTATATATGCAAGTATTTCCACATTCGTAACACGATACTTCCAAGAAATTTTGAGTTCTAATGCTCAAACCACATCTTAAATAAGTGCACATTCAGTTACCGCTGGAATTTTTCCTCATAAAGATATAACATTCCGAAATCAATATTTTTTGTTGTTTTTATCTTAATTATCGCATGTCTCTCGGTTTTTCAACGTTGTGGTTAAAACCATCGAATTTTATTTAAACAAAAAAATAATTTGTGTGTAAATAAAGTGGTTTTTAAATATGGTGACAAACCAAAATTCACTTAACATAAAGTTACTATTGGCGCTCTTAAAATTATTAACTAAACCATTAGGTCATCTTGGTATATATGACTCAATAATCATTAACTAATCCATTAGGTCATATTGGTATATATGACTCAATAATCATTAACTAATCCATTAGGTCATATTGGTATATATGACTCCATAATCATTAACTAATCCATTAGGCCATCTCGGTATATATGACTCAATAATCATTAACTAATCCATTAGGTCATTTCGGTATATATGACTCAATAATCATTAACTAATCCATTAGGTAATCTTGGTATATATGACTCAATAATCATTAACTAATCCATTAGGCCATCTCGGTATATATAACTCAATAATCATTAACTAATCCATTAGGTCATCTCGGTACATATGACTCAATAATCATTAACTAATCTATAAGGTCATCTTGGTATATATGACTCAATAATCATTAACTAACCAACTAGGCCATCTCGGTATATATGACTCAATAATAATTAACCAATCCATTAGGTAATCTTGGTATATATTACTCAATAATAATTAACCAATCCATTAGGTAATCTTGGTATATATTACTCAATAATCATTAACTAATCCATTAGGCCATCTCGGTATATATGACTTAATAATCATTAACTAATCCATTAGGTCATCTCGGTATATATTAATCAATAATCATTAACTAATCCATTAGGTAATCTTGGTATATATGACTCAATAATCATTAACTAATCCATTAGGCCATCTCGGTATACATGACTCAATAATCATTAACTAATCCATTAGGTCATCTCGGTACATATGACTCAATAATCATTAACTAATCCATAAGGTCATCTTGGTATATATGACTCAATAATCATTAACTAACCCAGTAGGCCATCTCGGTATATATGACTCAATAATAATTAACTAATCCTTAGGTAATCTTGGTATATATTACTCAATAATCATTAACTAATCCATTAGTTCATCTTGGTATATATGACTCAATAATCATTAACTAATCCATTAAGTTATCTGTGTATATGACTCAATAATCAAAAGTTACCCGTAACTTCAACTTTTTTTTTAAATTAACACATTTCAAAAGTCAAACATTTTGAATTATCATATTTGTTTATTTATATCAAATCAATCGATCGCGTTATATGGCGCTGAATAATGACCGAAATCTCTCAAATATATTCCAATTCGTTCCTTTTATAACTTTGACTTTGACTTTATTGATTCATTTCGCAATATCAATCAAGAGGTTTCACAGTAAAGACTACTTATCTTTTCTGTCGTCATCTTATATTTAATAATACCTTCTTCAACTTGTTTTAATCCAGGGTTTGATAAACAGTAAATACCGACTGACCTTAACTGGTTTTCAAAATAATAATTTATTAATTGACAATATGTACGACACTTAAGCAAGAATCCTTTACATATCACAGTAACAAACATATGTACGACACTTAAGCAAGATTGCTTTACATATCACAGTAACAAACATATGTACGACATTTAAGCAAGAATCCTTTACATATCACAGTAACAAACATATGTACGACACTTATGCAAGAATCCTTTACATATCACAGTAACAAACATAAAAATATTGACGATTAATACGATGCATGAAAATTCCAATGAATAGTACAAGACGAAAAGTAAAAAAATAACCCAATGTAATTGATAAAATTCAATTAACAATACAAGACTAAAGCTTAAGAAATAAAATCTCGCTTATTTGTAACGAGTAAACATTATAGGGTCAATTACATAAAAAAATACTTAAGATAAAAAGGAATAATCAGCCCCCCCCCCCTCCCAGTCAAGGCCTAAGATTAACGAAATGTTAAAGAAGAACCTTCTTGACCAGAATATCAACATTTAAAATATCCACCAAACCAGACATTGATTTACTCAATTGTTGCATTATCACGATAGATGGATTATAACGTGCAACTATCGACAACAAATTGCTATTGACGCATTTGAATAGTAAAAAGTTCCGCGTTTTTCTAACAGGAGTGTGGCAACCAATATATCGGAGCTATCAACGATATTGTGAATAACATTATAGAAAAACATTCAGTAATTCCATTAGAAAATAATCGTGTCCTCTCCCTCACACAATTATTATAAAAATAAGCAAACTTAAAAAAAAACTAGAGACAATAACTAAGTATTAATTTAAGGTGTTTCTAACTAAAGGTGTGTTCTAAGAACCTCGCACAGGTTTCCGCTATTTCACTAGCCATTTAGAAATCTTTAGTAAGGTAGACAGGCTACTTTTAGAGATCTTTAGTAAGGTCGATAGGCTACTTTTGGTAGATCAGCAATAGTCTGGATAGTGTCACACTCACGTATCATATATTTGATACTCCCATTTCGTTAGATTGCTTCAGAAGCAACACATCCCAGTTCTAATTGTGTAAAGAGTCTATCACATGAAATGAGTTATTTTGTATGGGGATTAGTGTTAATAGGGCGTAATTAAATGATACAACGTTTTTATTGCTAACTGGTCAGCCTAAGGGTATTCTCGATAGTCACAAGTAAAAAATACTCTTAATAATGTGCTGGTGCCCACCTTGACATGTGGAAGTGAAGCTTGGACTTGGTAGAATAAGTGTAAAAGTTAGATTAATTATGTGGAGATACGTGCACTAATAAAAATGTGGAGTGTCAATGTATGCACGAAATCAGAATGAAGACATACGAAATGAGTGATAAAGGCCTTAAGTAAGGTAAAGAAAAGAGTGTTAAGATGGGCTGGATATGTGGAGAGGAAGGATAACGAAAGAATAATTAAGCAAGCTTGCTAGCCAGAAGTACAAAGTATGCGTGGAAGAGGTAAACTGAGAAAATGTGGCTGTATCAAATGAACCAGATTTTAAAAGAAGGTAAGGTGGGAACTATGAACAATGGAATATTGCCTATACGTATGAATGTAGAGAAGGTAAAAATTATGTTGAGACCGAAAAGTATGGAGATCTGTTCTCTTGGCCTACCCCACAAGGGTCACGGTACGATGAAAAAATAAACATTTTAGTCATTACACTTAAATCAGAAATAAAAAATGGTTAGTATTTCTATATTGCAGGTTGATGATCCCTGCTCCCTTGTGTCAAACAAAACACTGGCTCTCAACTGGTCGTCCTTTCCTTTGCCCTTGCGAATTGCAATAAAAGTGTTATTTTGTTTGATTATTTCCAGTTCCTGGCAACGTATTGCATATCCATTTTCACTGGACTATAAAAATATTTTGCGGATAGTTGAACTGTTTCTTTTTCATTTCTTCTACATTTTCAAAATGTTTATATAACTAGCTATTTTTTTTTATTTAATTTTGTTTGAATAATGGAAAGCGTGGAAGAGGAGAACAAGAAAATATAAGTACATATATTTTGTTTTTTTAGATAATGTGGTCAAGTGCTGTTTCATGACTAATACGATCAACTTAACAGCGCTTCCCAACTAGCTCCACCTATAAAATGAATAAGATAGGTTGAAAGACTCAAATATCACTAACAAGAGCGCTATCTGGATAGTGAAATTCGGATGTAAATATGTCTTAAAGAAAATATTCGGAAGTGAATTTGATTCCTGTTGAAATTCAATTTATTAAAAAAAGGTCCAATTTGATTTTACCTTAAAGCCCATTTAACATCGTTCTAGCTGGCTGGAAGATATTGACACATGGCAATAAGCCCGCTAGGTTTATATCAGAGGACTGCATGATTTGTGATTTTGAAAAAAGTGTAGCAGCAAGCAAAAAATTAATGGTGGGCTATTACTTACCGGAACATTTCTAGAGAGGCAAAGCTGGCTGCTGACAATTGCATCTTGATCCGTTATTAATTCATTTATCATACAATGAAGTATTGGGAATAATAACACTTCATTGTATAATAATCTGGCGAGCTTATGCCTTATTTATTTATTATGCAATGGAGTGTTAATTACACTTCATTGCACAATAGCAAGCAAAAATTTAATGGTGGGCTATTACTTACCGGAACATTTCCAGAGAGGCAAAGCTGGCTGCTGACAATGGCATCTTGATCCGTTATTAATTCATTTATCATACAATGAAGTATTGGGAATAATAACACTTCATTGTATAATAATCTGGCGAGCTTATGCCTTATTTATTTATTATGCAATGGAGTGTTAATTACACTTCATTGCACAATAGCAATCAAAAATTTAATGGTGGGCTATTACTTACCGGAACATTTCCAGAGAGGCAAAGCTGGCTGCTGACAATGGCATCTTGATCCGTTATTAATTCATTTATCATACAATGAAGTATTGGGAATAATAACACTTCACTGTATAATAATCTGGCGAGCTTATGCCTTATTTATTTATTATGCAATAGAGTGTTAATTACACTTCATTGCACAATAACTGGTATCAACTAGGCAAAAGTAATTAAATGAAGTTATAAAGTGGCTAAAATTATATGAACAATTTTTAATTTGTACAAAATTCACGAAAAAATTAATAACAACAAGAAAAGTGAGAAATAATTTTCAAAGAAAAAAGCAAGGAATGCTGGAGAGAAAAGGAAAATTAGGAGTGATACATGAAATATTACCGAGTTAAAATTAAGAGTGTTTTTAAATGTGACAATTACTAAACGAGTATTACATTAGATGGTAACCAGTTCCAGAGTCTCATAACACGGACAGAAGATGACGACATAAAAATAGAAGAGCAGCGAACTGGAAAAGCCAATAAACAGTATTCGCTTGAGTCTTAAATATTTATTTGAAACTATTATATCAAGATTCTTTTCTTATTCGACATTTGTTTTATTTTTCAGGTGACCTGAAGTACAACTTCAAAATTTATTATGAGACTGTAATTAACAGTGACGGCAATAAACACTGGAAAATTACTAAATACAAAGTTACACATAACCCCGCAAAAGTGGAGTTTAAATTCACAAACCTCTTCAATGGAAACCAGCAACTATGTAAGAAAGTTTAAGCCACGAGTTCATAGTCCTGTCTTAATACTAATATCTAGCCTTAAAATTTCGTATTCAGAGTTGAACCACATACCGTGAAAATTTTCATGAGTTAATAAAATCACGTCCCTCCCTTATTTAAGAAAGTTACAACAAATTCCTACGATATTTTACTTTAAATACTAATTTCTTCAGTATAAATATTCAACATTTAATATTTAGTGTTAAAGTTGGACAATGGGCATATATTTAGAATCTGAAAAAAACGTTTTTTTTTTCACTTTGTGGTGTCATGCTTACTGATTTTTTTAGTTTAATAAAGTAAATTAAACACTATTTTTCTTTGTGTTCACCACTGTTTTATTGATTACGTTCACTACCGATTTCAAACACCTGTCTCTTCTTCCTCAGGTGCTGAATAACTAAATTACAAATTTGAAATATATTTATTAAGAGATCACTACTAACGAAAGAGAGAAGTCCTGTTCTCAAACTGTTTTCCATTCAAGCACCAACTTGTTGACTGCGCCTATACATCTCTTCCCTTTTCTAACCATTGACGCTTCTCTTACCAGTGACCTCTAATAAATATCTTTTAAACTTGTAATTTAGTTCCTCATCACCTGACGAAAAAGAAATATGTCTTAGAAATCAGTAGTGAACTTAATTAATAAAACAGTGGTAAATACATATAAAAATTGTATTTAAATTATTGAATTAAACTAACAAACTCAAAATGAAAGAGTGACTTGTTAATTTAGGACATAACAAGTATTGCCAATCTAAAACCTTATGCTGTTTTTCTAACAGTTCTCGAACATAAAATTTTCTCAATCAAGGATGAAACTATGCAATCCAAAGTAAGTGTTTTCTGCTACATGTCGTTTATTTTTAGTATAAAAATTTATTTTGACGATCTCTTTTGCCTAGTTGGTAAGTTACTAAATTTCCATCCGGGGGTTTCGGAATTAATTTTCGATGGTACACGAAAAAAAGGTGCCCAAGTCTGGTAAAAGAGTTTGTCTGGTAACAATAATCATACGTCTTATCCGCGTGCGAAACTGTATATTGTAGTGTACATCACTTTTAACCAAATATAAAGATGTTATAGAAGCTTTAAAAACCCAGACTTGAACCCTTGTTAAAATAAATTTAGTTCCAACGGGAATCGAACTCGTAGCCCTTGGACTCGAAGACAAGCGTTTTACCAACTAAGCCACGAAGGTCATCCTGCGGTAGTGCTGCTAACAGTGTGATTATGAACGTGTTCCATGCCTTCTCCAATGATTCCGAAGACTCTATCAATGGGACCGATGACAATAATGGCTCCCGGCCACATTATGTCAATGTTTTAATGAATCACTTGTTCGGATAAATCAAAGAGTACCCATATGGATGAATTAATGAATTATCAGTACCCATTTAAATGCAAAACTATTTTTTCACAATTTTATTTTAAAAGGAGATAAAAAATCTTAAGAACTCAATTAATTATCAACTATTTTAACAAAGTTCAAATTATGCTTAATTACATTTAATTAAATATCTACAAGATGCAAGGCAATTAGAATACTCACTATCATAAATTACCCGTCATTTATCATCGTGGAATTTAAAATATTTTTATGGATAAAATCGGAAAGAAATTCGCGTAAATCAAATATGATTTTGAAAATCATGAATTATTATTTTCTACCCTTATAATATAATTCATTCAAAATGGTATACTCGTATATATGACGCCATTTCCTTTTTGGAATAGACAAATAGGTCACAGGGACAAAATTTCCAATCACATCATACTTCCCTGACCTACTCCATATCCATATTACATCTTCACACACAGTTTCTTCTGTTTTTCTTCCTCATTACCTTACTTTCTTTAAAAAAATCTTTCACTTAGTCAACCATACTTTTCTCATTCGACCTCTATCTAGTACATCTGAATCAATTAGTAAATCACATTTTGTGGTACAGCGATGATAATCGAGTCCATAATTTCAGAAGATATTCTCCATTCAGCCTTACATCATTATATTATATTCGGCATCAATGAATAGTTTTGCTGCATTTCAAGTTTTCTGTGAAAGTACTAACAACTTCCTGGGCTGTTTGAACTCCAGTCCGTTTTATCGTACTGCTAGTCATTTTCTTTCTCCAAGGATGTCAGACCTTAAGTTCGTCGTTACTGTTATATTTTTTCATACTCAGGTATGTCCCCGTCGGATGAGAGTCCCTTTAGGTACGTGACGGCGCAATCGTGAAAGATAAAGACAATTTTGATCTTCTAGTGTAGATCGCGCTGGATGATGACTTATGATGTCTCCCATAACAGCGTGGGTGCTTGTGGGATCGAACTGAACTATATGTACGTTTTAATCTTAAGAGACATTATCGCTATCGTCCGTATTAATCTTATATATGATGCCTAAATTCTTAACAAGGTTCCTTCATTTACACCAGGGGTCGGTAAACTACGATCCGCGGGCCGAATCCGGCCCGCTGCCTCTTCTTACTTATTATTATTACGTAACATTTTGTTCAATATTTTTATGAAAACTTTTATTTTCTTATTAGTTAAGTAGACATACCTACATAAATATCCTCGAGTTGGCCTCTAGGTTCACACAGAGCCTAAAATAATTATTATTTGGCCTTTACAAAAAACGCTTGCCAATCGCTGATTAAGACTGTAAGAGTCAACAAGTATTTAAATAGCCCTGTATTGTGTGAAATATTTTATTTCATTAGAATTTATTTTTTCAGCTGAAATAATTCACCGAGTCGGAAATCAAAACTGGAAAGAAGTTTTTGCAGAGTTGGGATCCCCATTTATGGCAAAATTGACAAGTATCATAGTGGAAAATATTGGCAAATTTTTCTCCAAAGTATCCGTTGATGAAATGTTCCTTCAATAATGTATTTTACATTAATATTCCAGTTATGAAATGATAAATAATTTTATGTTCATTATAATATATGTACTCGGTAAATGTTTCAAATAAAAAATATTAAATTATTTTCCTTTATTATATATTTAAAGAAAAAAATAATGCAATAAACTTTCTAGCTCAGATCCTAAAACTGGTAAATAGTATAAAGCTTTATTCCTTCTTCAACCTTATTATCAGAAGATAAGATATAAAGAGAGACTGGTAATCTAAGGAAAATATAAGAGCCCCGATCACGAGACAGATCACCGACACGATTGACAGAACTGGTAAGGAATGCACCCAATAGCTCACTGCAAGAATATAGCAGACATGTTATTACTAACGTGACCAGACGTCCCGTTTTGAACGGGACTGTCCCATTTTATAATTACGAGTCCCGGTGTCCCCGAAATAAATTCTCGGACGCAAAATTGTCCCGTTTTCGGAATCCGCGCGAAAATTGAGGAACCAAAGCTTACCGTACGGTCGGCTGGACGCGAGCAGTGTGCGAGAGCAAGACCGACCGCGTCGTCCGTTGACGCGACGATAACCGAGAGTAGCCGAGGATGCCAACGTTCGCGCGCGCTTTGGCTTATTATTGTTATTTGACAGAGTTTTCGTTCGCTCACTTCTCGCTCATTGTTTTGTTGTTTGATGCTCGATTAGTAATTTTCTTTAACTTCTTTTGTTTTGGAATCCTAAGTTAATATGCCAAAACGTAAGTGTTCGTTTAATGTTAGCTTACAAGCAAAATATCCTTTTATTAGGCAAATAAATACTCCCTCAGATGTCAGATGCGAAAAGTGTCGTACAGAATTTAGTGTTTCTCATAGTGGTGCAGGTGATATTGAACAACATTTAAAATCTGAAAAGCATAAAAATGCCGACCGTGCCGCCGCTTCGAGTTCTTCGATGTTAAATTTTTTTAAGAAATCAGACGCGCCAACGACAAAGGATTTGGATATCGCTGCGGCAGAAGGCGTCTGGGCTTATCACACGATACAAGAAAATCACAGTTTTCGCTCCAATGATTGTGCTTCGAAAATAATTCAATCATGTTTTGATTTGAAATTTACATGCGCGCGTACGAAATCAGAAGCTATTGCAGTAAATGTTTTGGCGCGTACAGCGATGAAAGAATTAAAAGATGATCTTGATACGGCGAATTGTATTACAATTTTGACTGACGCTTCAAACCATGGTAGTAAGAAAATATACCCTATTGTAGTGCGCTTTTTTCTACCCTACGTAGGTGTACAAGTGAAAATTTTAGACCTACAAGAACAGCCAGGTGAGACTACAGATATTATTGTCAATTATTTAAACCAAGTGTTGACAGATTACAATTTAACAGAAAAAGTCGTGGCATTTTGTGGGGACAATGCCAACGTCAATTTCGGGGGCGCAGCTAGGCGAGGAACTAACAATGTCTTGACAAAATTACAAACATTTATGAAAAAGCCATTAATAGGTATTGGATGTGGAGCCCATGTAATTTATAATGCTGTAAAATCTGCTGCAGATGGGCTACCCTTAGATTATGAAAGTATAATTGTGAAGATATATTCATTTTTTTATATTTACACGATTCGAGTTGAAGCTCTAAAGGAGTTTTGCGCCGAAACTGAAACGGAATATCAACAAATGCTCGGCTATAGCAAAACCAGATGGCTCGCTCTTATGCCTGCATTAGAAAGGGTTTTAAAAATGTATCAGCCATTAAAAAACTACTTTTTGAGTATTGAAAAATGTCCCATTTTACTAAAAAACTTTTTTGAAGATCCCACATCAGAATTGTGGCTTTATTTTTTACACGCTCAGTCAGCAAGTTTTCATCAAGCTGTATTGAAACTTGAAGGTCAGACTGTATCAGCAATTGAAGCTGCAAAAGAAATCAATCAACTAAAAGATAATTTCACTCAGAAACAGACCAATCAGTTTCTCCCATTTTCAGTCCGTCAATTTATGGTGAAATTGAAAGATAATGGTACTGGTATCGATGAAGAGTTTGTGAAAAGGACGGCTACAGAATTTTATAAAACAAGCCGTGAATATCTGGAGCAGTGGACTTGCTTTCTAACCAAAGAAATGGAGATATTTTTTTGGGCAGATTTAAAAAACGTCCCCGCATGGGAAGACATTCAAAAAGCTCTGGATGTCCTAATTGAAAAGGAATATATTGATAGTAATAAAGATACAGAAGTTTTTGACGAATTTTCATTAATTTCTAACTACATTACATCGCAAAAGGTAACAGAATGGAATAATCAAAATGTTTCCACGGAAACTCGTTGGGTGGAAGTATTCAAACATTTTCACGCCAACAATCTGCAGCATGAAAATTTTTCTGTTTTAATTGAATATATTTTATGTTTGCCTGCTACAAATGCTCCAGTAGAAAGAGTATTTTCTATGATGAACAAATTATGGACATCTGAGAAAACTCAGTTACAAATTCCAGTTTTAAAGGCGATGTTGATTACCAAGGTCAATATAAAAAAAACGTGCCAAGAGTTTCATTCCTACTTAAAATCATCACCAAATGTTTTAAAACAAATTTGTTCCTCTGAAAAATATAAATATAACTAAACATTTTGGATTTCAATTAGTAACTTTAATGTTATCTTAATTTTTCTAAATACATCAATATAACTTTAAAAAGTTTTTTTTTTTCAATGACTACCTATGGTTATTTGACTTAAATAAACCAATGTCCCGTTTTGAGTCAAAAAATAAATGGTCACGTTAGTTATTACCTACCTACATCAGATGACCATATAACTACTGTATTGCTTTTTTGCCTCCCGGGAGAGTTTTTTCTTAGCTAATGTGTCCAAATCTCCCTTCACTCCCAGTCTCCAAAGATCCAACTGCACGTTATAGAGAAGTACCTAGCTCAGTCTCCTAAGTGCCTTTTTCCGTATTGTAGGACTGACGTATATTCGCGACGTTATACCGCTCGTAATTTGCAGGTGTCTCGACAATTTTCGAGTTTTTTTTCATTAGATCTCAGTTTTCACACTTCCGCAGCCTGTAATGAGTCAAGTATCCTTCGTAGTAGTCTGTTTTTTAAATCTTTGAGTGTCATGGTCTACGCTTCGGACCAATATGTTACTACGGGTAAGATAGTCGAGATACATATTCTCAGTTTAGCATTTGGAGTGTAGTGTATCAATTAACTTTTTCGTGTATCAAATCGGACAAATGGATTGTTCGTTGTGATGTTCGCGCAAGCATTTCTTGGCATAACCGTGTTCAGATAAATTTCCGGTCAGGCTGATATTTTTTCTACATCTGCTACATTTTATAATATAGCCAGGGTATTAAAAGCAAAAGATAAAAGCACAATAAAGAAATAAAGTAAGTGGCTTGCGAGGAATATCTCATATTATAAAGTTGGATAAAGTAAGGAATGATCGGATGAAGGAAAACGTTTAATTAGATTTGAATGTTTTTTTTTATTTAACCTGGCGAGTTTATTGCCATGTGGCAATCTCTTCCAACCAACCAGAAAGTAGTTTTTAATGGGTCCTAAGTGAAAACCAGACTGGAATCCCTTTTTAAAAAATCTGGATTCCAGCGGGGATCGAACCCGCAACCTCCGGATCGGCAGACAATCATCTTACCACCAGGCGTAATGTTATAAGCGAGACATTTGTATAGATGGTTCCCCTGGGCACTTTGTAATTTGCGAATTTCCCCTAATACGTAATAGATTTTTTTTACCCTTTGCGTTTTGGATGATGACCTTGGACAATGCTGCATTTGACTGAGGAAATAATGCAATGAGGTAATTGGAGAAATTTTAACTGGATAAAAAATATAAAAAGAGATATATTCATACATCTCGTAAGACGACGTGACTTTATATAAATGTAAGGGTGTAAAAATGAAGTGTGGAAGTTTTAGAGCCATTAGTTTGCTGAGTGTAGTAAAAACTGTAAGGAAAACTAATGGAAAAAGTAAGAAGAAAGATTGAAAAGAAAGTGCAGGATGTACGAGACTTAAGAAAGATTGAAAAGAAAGTGCAGGACGTACGAGACTTTTAAGTGGAAGATGATGCATGGATCATATTTTCTCTTTGCGTATGCATGTGGAAAAATGTATGACAAAAACTAAAAAGGCATAATTGTGCAGTAGACTTGGAAAAAGCGTATGACCGCGTGATGAGCGACAAACTACGGAAAAATATTGAAAGAAAATGGTAAATTAATATGTGGTATTGCACCATTATATGCCAAAATGAAAACATGTATTAATTGGACTAAACTATAGCTCAACTGAGTAGTTTTCTATTTGAAAATGGATAATTAAACATAATAATAATAAATGTAATTAAACTTTTAGTCATATGACGATGTGTTACAAAATGATTATTAATGAAATTAATGAAAATTATCACATCTTCATTAATTTCATTAAAAGCAATTGTATCCGACTCAATACAGGTTATTTCCATCTTAGTAAGGTCATCGTAATTGCTTCATTTCTTGACATTTTTACACGTGATGACCTTCATGGCCTTGTTGGTAAAATGTTTGACTTACGAATTCAGATTCGATTCCCGACAGAATTAAAAAAATAGTCCTGTCTAGTTGATCACATAAATACTTTAATTGTATTGTGGATGGTTCGAAGAAATTGTTAAATGACAATAAGCCACCCAGCGTCGTACATACCATCTCGTGATGGTATGTCAATATGTAACAATTGAAATTCTTATCTCGACATACATTCTTTACTTCTTCTACATCCATATTCTTTTTCATAGAACTTCTACGATTTCTCTGACATTCTACGTTTCCTTCTTCCAAAATATATATTTGTTTTTTTTAATATTTCTTCATTCATTCGTTCCACATGTCCAAATCATCTCAAAGTGCTGTGTTCTTCATCTTACTTGTCATATAATCCGTATTCTATCATACATTGTCACCCTATGTATTATTCTCATTACACGATTATATAGCATTTATTCAGCTCCTATCAGCCTTTCCCATGACCATGTTTCACTTCCACACATCAAATTTGGCACCAAAACACTGTTATGGACTCATATTAGCAGATGTTGACACTGTGCGGTTCGAGTATATATGTTTAATTGCCCCATTGATGTAGTTTCACATCGCTACACGTCGTTTGATATACTTTTTAATATTTCAACACAATTGTTGATAATTTAAAAAATAAAGTCTACTCGTACATTAAAATATTAACAGGATATGATATTTCCAATAAGGGATATCTATGATGTCAGTAAAATTTATTATAAAAAATGTATTTTTCATGCATCATTTTACACAGATATCTTGTTTCATGATTAGTATTTTAGTTGTAAAAAAATGTGTATTGAGTCTTTAAAATATATTAATAAGATTAATATGACAACTTTGTGGTCTAGTTAGTAAAACGTTCGTCTCCCTCTCAGATATTTCGGGTTAAATTCCCGAATTCACGCGGAAAAATAGTGTCCCAGTCTGTGATCATATAAGGCATTTGAACATCTTTCTGGTATGTTAGGTTGGAAAAATTGCCACATGAAAATAAAATCAGTATACTATGTGACATGATACATTTATTATAATTTTAGTAAAAACATATTTCCGTAAGTCTTCATTTTAAAATTGTTGATTTTTAATTTGTCAAATCTTCAGTGCAACACTTTAAGAAAATAAGAAAGTCAAACAAATATATTAAATAAGACAATTATAAAAATTGAACGATTCGACAAAACATTACGATTCTTTGGCAGAAAGACTTGTCTAAAGAATATTCCCTTTAAAAACCATTTCAACTACTTCAATAAAAGTTTAAATTTGGTTTAAAGTGTCTACTAATTCCCGTTTATTTTGTTTTATTTATTTTACATAACTTACATATACAGGATAAACCCAACTCTTACAGAGAAACGTACAAAGCTTAGAGAAGTATACACAGTAATAAGAAATAATTGTTAACATACAAGAAATAATCGTTAAGCCAAAACAACTATATCTTATTATTAAGAAAGCTCAATATCCTTTCTTTAAAAATGTATTTTGAAATATTAAAGATGTTAATATCCAAGGCTCTGTTTAAAAGAGACAGCCCGCGAAACAGTGATCTCTTGGCAAGTTAGTTTTACTTATTGTCAATCTAAATATCACAAACTGTTCACCTTCCAAACTGATACATTTTTCATTTTTAGCTAAAAATAATAATCTCCAAAATGATCTGGAAAAATACAACAATTTTATTTGAAAGGATTTTTTGTAAATTCATTTTAAAAACAAAATAATTCTGAGCGAAATTCGTATGCAGATTTAAATAAGGAAGTAGAACGATAATGAACCTTCAAGGAGATAAATGTTAACGACTTTCATGTTCCTGGACTTTTCATGCACCACCGTGTAATTCGAGTATTAAACTGATGTGCCCGAGTCTATATAAACGACAGATTGATGCAAAAATCAATGCATTTGTGGTAAAGTGATCAGTTGAAACGGTGATCATAATTGCATTAGTGAATATGAGTGCACTTCTGACGTCATTCCTGGCCCTTACCATAGTTGCACAGTCAACTATCTTGGCACAAAATGCTCTGCGTAAGTAAACTTGTATCATGAACTTTACTAAAATTTTAGTCTTAATAATTCTAATAATAATTAATTAAATATTTTTGATAATTCTAATATTTCCTAATCAGCTCAAAAATGTCTCAAAATATTTTCTTGGAACCAAATTTCTTATATACATATTTTAAGTAAAACTTTTGACATAAAGTAATAAGTTGATTCATACATATATTTTTATTAAAACGTAAAGTAGGCAAATGAACTATTGGTTTTATGTTGACAGATATTGTGACTTACTTGACCGATTAAAATTTTTTTTTTATTTAAACGATAAGTAAACTTGGCATACGAATTTAATCAAAATCTTTATTTATATTTAACGTTTACCAACGTATTTCAATGATTCCTGAATTTCTCATGTAGTTCAAATGAAAACCGCAATCAGATAAACTTTATAACACATCATATACTAAAAATGAAAATCAACCACTATAAAAAAAACTTGAACATATAATCAAAACAGAAAGATATTTATTTATTTACTGATAAAAAAATGACACTTAAGTAATCTTTACACATTACAGTAAAAATAAAAAAAATAACATATCAATACCTATCTTCCAAAAAATTTAGAATTCAGGAAACATAAATCTTTCAAAATGTGACGCATAAACATACCATTGTGTATGTTAGTATATACAATATGGAAAGTAAAAAATATTAATACAATTTATTAATTTAATCAATAATACAAAACTTGAATAAGAAAAAATAAATCTACTCAAGGGGATATTATTTGACAAATTACGAATAAAAACATACATAAAATAGAATAACCAGTCTCTCAGTCAAGACGTTAGATTGAGGAAATGGTAGATAAACACCCACCTGAACTCTAACATCTGCATTAAAAATATACACCAAACCATAAGTATTTATATATATATATACATATATATATATATATATATATATATATATATATATATATATATATATATATATATATATATATATATATATATATATATATATATATATATATATATATATATATATATATATATATATATATATATATATATATATATATATATATATATATATATATATATATATATATATATATATATATATATATATATATATATATATATATATATATATATATATATATATATATATATATATATATATATATATATATATATATATATATATATATATATATATATATATATATATATATATATATATATATATATATATATATATATATATATATATATATATATATATATATATATATATATATATATATATATATATATATATATATATATATATATATATATATATATATATATATATATATATATATATATATATATATATATATATATATATATATATATATATATATATATATATATATATATATATATATATATATATATATATATATATATATATATATATATATATATATATATATATATATATATATATATATATATATATATATATATATATATATATATATATATATATATATATATATATATATATATATATATATATATATATATATATATATATATATATATATATATATATATATATATATATATATATATATATATATATATATATATATATATATATATATATATATATATATATATATATATATATATATATATATATATATATATATATATATATATATATATATATATATATATATATATATATATATATATATATATATATATATATATATATATATATATATATATATATATATATATATATATATATATATATATATATATATATATATATATATATATATATATATATATATATATATATATATATATATATATATATATATATATATATATATATATATATATATATATATATATATATATATATATATATATATATATATATATATATATATATATATATATATATATATATATATATATATATATATATATATATATATATATATATATATATATATATATATATATATATATATATATATATATATATATATATATATATATATATATATATATAT
>OX463851.1:18530288-18639059 GCA_949825065.1 Odontocerum albicorne | reverse complement strand
ATATATATATATATATATATATATATATATATATATATATATATATATATATATATATATATATATATATATATATATATATATATATATATATATATATATATATATATATATATATATATATATATATATATATATATATATATATATATATATATATATATATATATATATATATATATATATATATATATATATATATATATATATATATATATATATATATATATATATATATATATATATATATATATATATATATATATATATATATATATATATATATATATATATATATATATATATATATATATATATATATATATATATATATATATATATATATATATATATATATATATATATATATATATATATATATATATATATATATATATATATATATATATATATATATATATATATATATATATATATATATATATATATATATATATATATATATATATATATATATATATATATATATATATATATATATATATATATATATATATATATATATATATATATAAAACAAGAAAAAAATAAGACACAAGTACATCGAAAATAAAAATTGCAATTGCACTTTCACCTTAAAACTGCTTTAAATTTGTCATATTTATCTTGAACACATTAATAAAAATAAATAATTCATTAAGTTTAGTGTATATTGTTTTCTGTACTAATACTAAAAAAATACGATATAATACTGTCTAGTTGATTTAAAAATGACTATACTCGTATGTTCTTTAGATTGAGTTAGGAAAACTGATTTTCCGCGTATTTTTGAAATAAATATATTTTATTCTTAAAAATAAAATAAAATAGATTAGCACGATTCGGACCTATCCAGCTTCCTGATGGACTGACGACCTCATTGGTCTAGTTGATAAGATGCTTGACTTCTCCCGATATTGTCGGTTTCGATTCCTGATGGTACCCGAAAAAAAAAAACCCAGTCCAGTTCACAGATTGTCATTTCTCGGTGTGCTATAATAATGCTAACGCATAGGAGGACTAGTGGTTCTCAGCCTTAAGGATCTAATAATGGAACTATATATTTTCTCCCAATGGCTCTCGGCAATGTTCTTAAAAATATCCGCATTATTAATGCAAATTTGTCAAGAAGTATACGAATGAGATTTCCGACTTAAACTCACAAACTACAAAAAGTAGAAATTCTTTATTAACTGGAGATTAAGTATATTATTGGGTTGTCCGGAAAGTATTTTCAGGTCACATTCAAACACAAAGTTGAAGGGACTGTATGAAAAGATGTATTGGTGTATGTTAAAGAAGTCGAAGGATGTGTTTCGCGATAGAAAAGTCTGACGCTCTATCAATTCTGCCTATCCCGAGAAGAAAACTATGATATGTATGCGTGCACAGTCCCTTCGCTCTGTTGTAATTTTTGCGGCCATCTGGATCAATCCGTAGGTCACATTTTATTGGTACTGCGATTAAAATCGAGTCAATAATTTCCGAAGGTATCTTCGGAACGCAGCCTTGGATCGATTGGCTGCTCCAATGTAGTGGTGTCAAATAATAATTTTACTGCATTTGAAATTCTCTGTAAAAGAACACACTGGCAACTTGCTAGGCTGCTTGAACTTCAACTCTTAAGTCACTTTATAAGTATATTTACTGAACTGCGAGTCATTTCCCATCTCCAGTGATGTCAGATCTTAAGTCCACCATCGCTACTGTTCTTTTCAGACTCAGTTCCTTCGTCGTCACAACATGATTTTACTCTCATAAAAAAATAAAGAAGATTTCGATCTGTAGTGTAGATCGCACTTGGCGAGGACGTAATTTGTTGCACATAACAGCGTGGGTGAGTGGCGGAATTAAACTAAACTTAACATAACTTAATAATTATTTATTTTATTTATTAAAACGACTAAATGACATTTTTGTCAAAAAAAAACAATCAAATAAAAAATTGACGTATAAACAATGTTATAGAACAGAAAAAAATCTATATGAAATGAGTCAAAACACAAACCGATATAAATTACTTTATTCATACCGGCATGAGAAACTTATTTACTTTCCTCTTGCAAGTAGTTTGTTATTTGAAAGTTCATACAATGTCCATAATAATTGCCCAATTTGTACAGTCTTATCATGTAAATGTTATACAAATAATTCGTTGTAACTGCATATTTGTGCAATAAAATATTTTACCAGGGGCAGCTACAAGGAACTTGTAGCCTGATAAGCTGAGTTCTGGACTGTTGAAATACTTTTATGAGCTAAAAATCCAAAATGATCACGTGAGGTCAAAAATTTTTCTTCTGGCTGACAATATTGTTAGACTCATCACTTCTAACAACAGACCGTAGCAAGACTCAGTTTTTTTTTGGATTTACAGTTTGAAGTTTACAAAATGTAAAAACTTTCGACGTAGATGTTTAAAATATTGATTTATCTTCATCATCATGTTGTGAAGCCATGACTGAGCATTGTGACTTCCATGATAACCCTTGATGACTCTTCTCCAAATATCTTTGCACTTCGCATTTCGAAGAGCAGAGGTTAAGTTTAGTCCTGTTGCTTCCCTCATTTGATCAGTCAAACGCATTGAGCCCTTATGCGTCGTCCTTTCACGCTTCCAGTGACCAGCCTGTCTAAAATGTCTCCTTGGCCACGGGCAATATATCCAAATAATTAAAAGACCCGTCATAGGCATATTATTGTTGTTCGATAATGGAGACTTTAGTTCATCTTGCCGTCAATGGAATTCGTAACATCCTTCTCCACACAATATTGTTGTTCGATAATGGAGACTTTAGTTCATCTTGTCGGCAATGGAATTCGTAACATCCTTCTCCACACAATATTGTTGTTCGATAATGGAGACTTTAGTTCATCTTGCCGTCAATGGAATTCGTAACATCCTTCTCCACACAATATTGTTGTTCGATAATGGAGACTTTAGTTCATCTTGCCGTCAATGAAATTCGTAACATCCTTCTCCAAACAATATTGTTGTTCGATAATGGAGACTTTAGTTCATCTTGCCGTCAATGAAATTCGTAACATCCTTCTCCACACAATATTACGAAGATGCCCACGTCTCTGCGCCGTATATACATATTACGAAAATAAGAGACTTATCTGGACGCATTTCCATCGTGATGGTGACGATTCTGCTCTTCCATATATTTTCCAGTCTTGACATAATTATTTATTACTTAATGTTATATTACCGATTACTTAATGTTATATTGCTGATTGATTACTCAATATCGAATAAAATTTCCGAATTATTGCAATTCCAGTTTGCTAATTATTGCAATTACAAATGGTTTTGTTACTTTACTCATATCTGATCATTAAAAGTAAATAGAATATGCGATTCAATATTATTGACTTGTATGTTAAATTGAACTAATAGACCCGGTTATCTTGATCGCCCTTTCGGAGTCAATTACATGAAATATACTATACATCCTCTTGAGTATTGAAGGGCTGAGAAATTGTTTGAGAGATACTTCAAAGAAAGGTAGCCGCCCTTGGATAAAATTCAAAGACTAAACAGCGCTATGTAAATCAAGTGGATGGTTGATATACTCTGTAAACTTAAGAATTTCATTTTATTTCAGCTTTGACTTTGTGACTCAATGGAATGAACTGATTATAGGTGAATGTAAACTAAATGTGGTGATGTGGTGAGAAAGATGAAGAAGAACACTCTGAGATGGTTTGGAAATGTAGAACGAAGGAATAAAGAAATACTAATAAAACAAATAAACAGTGCAAATGCGAGTGGAAGGCGTGGTTGAGGAAACCTAAAGAAAGTATGTTAGGATCAAGTGAATGATAACATATTTATACAATAAAAGAAGGAAGCGTAAAAAGTCCGAGGAATCGTAAGAGTTGTATGAAAAGGTGTATGGGTGTAGAGGCGAAGGATGTATGTCGAGGTAGGAAAATCTGATGCTTTGTTTTCTCTACCTACCCCGACAGAGAAATGGTGTGATGGTGTGTATGTACGAGTGTGTATTCAATAAATGACTATGTTATTCTTCTAATTATATTAATCCCCGCGAGACGTGTTTCAACGAGTATCTCTTATCTCGAATATTTCTTCAGGCGGAATGAGGCAAGTTTCAATATAGGAGGTAAAACTACGTGGAGACTAATGTAATTAGCGGAATAACAAAATAATTTATTTTTATATATTCTAGAAGAAAATTGGTTTATTAAGTATATTAAATTATTTTTCAAATTCATTGTCGATTTTCAAAAAAGGAATCTACACTTTGCAATTTTTTATCCAAAACTATACAGATAATTATTTTAAAAATACACCACAGTGCCTCTTGAACAGGAAGAGAGCGAGGATGGGAGAACTTTTAGTATTCTATCATATATTACAATACCAGATATTCTTCGCAAAGCGCGTATTTCTAAATTTATTCTGCTCTTTTCCCTCTTCCATAATGTCCAGGATTCATATTATATAAATCAAGGCAGGTACTGACACACCACTGTGCACTATCATATTTTAAGATTTCGCAATTGTTTTATTAGCAAATGCAGTTCTAAGTGTTCCGTTGACCTTATTCACAGCTGCAAGACGCCTTTTAATATCTTTCACTTCCTTACCATTTCTCGAAAACATACTTACCAGATAGCCAAATTCTCAACCTGTTCTAATATCCCATTGTTTACCCATAATATTGCATTGCAAAAGCTCATATATGCTTCTTTTTGATAAGCATTACTTTTGACTTCTTTATATTCATTCTTGAACCCTTTTCGAAACACTGTTAATATTTTTTAACCAAAACTACTTAACATTTTTTTTTGTATCACTATCACCATATTGTCTGCATATAATACACCATTTACAATCAAATCTGACAATTTCTAGCCCATATATCAACACGATATTTAAATAAATCGAAGAAAAGATTATGTAAATGAAAGTCAATCGTGCACTAAAACTTATAGACTCGAACAGGACAGAATCAAAATCTGCTAAAATGATAGTCCATGGCAGTATTTTACTACAAACTACGACACATGAGAGTGAAATATGGACGTGGAAAAAGACAGAATGGAGCCCAATAAATGCTGTGGAAATGCGTGTATTGAGAAAAATACATAGAGGGACGGAGGGATGAAATGATTATGGATGATTCTAAACTTAAGGCTATTGCATTGAGAAAGATGAAAAGAGCAATCTGAGATGGTTTGGGCATGTGTAGAACGAATGAATGAAGAAATAATTATAAAACGAATATGTAATATAGTGCAAATGTGAGTGGATAGTGGGGTAGATGAAGACATGTTTGAAGTTTGTTTGGATCTAGTGAATAATATTTTGAAAGAAGGAAACGTAGAAAGTCGGAGAAATTGTAGGAATTGTATGCGAAGATGAATAGATGTAGAAGAGGCGAAGGATGTTTATCAAGATAAGAAAATCTGGCGCTCACCTCTCTGCCTATCTCTTCAGGGAAATGGCGTTATGGTATGTCTATATTACAAAAAATCTCATATTATGCGATTTTAAAAAGGCATTTATAGTTGAGAAAGTTAATTTTTTTTAGCTCAACTTTGTCATAAATATTAGCAGAAAAATAATAATGGAAAACGAAAAGCCCAAAGCACAGTTCTTCCTTAAACATTTAGTTGAAGGAAATAAACATTCGTATGATACTACTCAACATATACTGAATAATGTGCCTGGGAGACAACAATGTCTTCGGCCCCATAAATTGTAAATTCAGGTTTAAGAACCACTGGAGTAGGTATGGAACTCACAGTTTGTCATCATACGTGTTGGAGTATTATACCAGACGAATTATCTTACTAGACTGGGACCCGTTTATCTATTTTTTTCGGGTACTATCGGGAATTGAATTCAAAGCCTCCGAGTGGAAGTTCGTCGTCTTATCAACTGGACCACAAAGGTTTTCATTTAAAAAAGCTAGATATTATGTATAGTCAAGATATCTCAAAACCGCATTATTAATATCTTCCAATCAACGAGAATTAAAGGTTTGAATGTGAAACTATCAATCAGAAGCAATTTAAGTATCCCTTTGGTTTAGATATCTAACTCCAAACGTTCGAGAAAAATGTTCAATTAACAAAAAACAATAAGTTTAGATTTCACTACATCATTTTATCTTTTTTTCAGCATCTTTCATCATGCCTTGCCGAAGATCAGATCCACAGTTGGGTAAATGCGTGAAGGGCGTCACACAAAAGGCTCTTCGAGAATTCTCAAAAGGAATCAAGGATTTAGATGTGCCAGCCCTGGATCCGGTAGATATCAATTCAATATCCTTGAACAACGCTGGATTGAAAGTTAAATTCGACAATGTTATCCTTGACGGCTTAGCGAATTCTAAAATAAACGATTTCAAGTGAGAACTAATTTAATGTAATAATTAGTTTATAAGTTTTACCTGTTTTTCTTGTATACTGATTATTTTCTTAAGAATATATGAAAGGTGATTATTTTCTTGACAATTATTTTCTTAAGGATATATAAAAAGCGTTGAACATGATTGATTAGATCGTATCTCTAAATATTTTAAAGAATAAAGTATTTTAATCTGTCTATTAGCTTAAAACTTGAGAAAGGTTTATCCGATTTTAGTGCGATTTTTTCAGAACACTATGGATTTAATGTAACTCGAACAATACTAATAGGTGTCTAACGAAGAAATATTATATATGGCAGAGTATGATAAATGATTTGTGAGTAGAACGTGAAAAAAAAAGATCTGAGAATCATTATTGCAAAAATCCGCAGTCATGATAAATGAAAAGGGTGAAAAGAAAAGTAAATGCGATACTTGGGTGAACTATTTGTGAAGTATCTTCTCAGATGACAAAAAGGTGTAACAAGATATTGAATCGCGAGTTGCAATAGGAAAGAAAGGCTATCCCTCGCGATCGAATATGATTGTCAGCCAATCTGTCCATGGAAGATGCCTGTGCGGAGTATTGATTTATAGTGTGCAAACTGTTGCATTCCAACAAGCACAGTCTTGACAGATCAAACCCAAAGTTCCTATGGCAAGGAGATTACATTTTCAAGGTGATCGGCAAGTTTTTACCTGCTGTAGCCTTTTGTTAGACATTATTTTTTATAGTGCTCTTTTGTGTTAATTTTTTAGTAGCTGTATAAAAATTTATGGTTTGAAGCATATAACCTACAGAGAACATAAATTTATATATAAAATGGTCTAAGAATAAAACCAGTCGAAAATTAAATCAGCCAGGAATCGAACCTCGCTTCGAATCGGACGTCCGCTTGCTTAGCGTAAATGCTAACGGTTAGATCACGGCCGCCGGGTGGAAGTCAAGCGTCTTTCCAACTAGGCTACAGAGGAGTTATTCGGTCGAATGAACTTGCATAAAAAATCAAGCGCGACGCTGCGTTGAAGTCTCTTCAACGCAGCGTCAAGTCTCTTTACAACATGCCTTTGTGTAACTTCGATTATATCTTTATTTATTTTTTTTATTTATTATTTATTATTACACATGACAAGAAGTATACACAATTTGAGAAAAACAACAGAAAATTTGATTTGGACATACAATTTTAATGGATCTGGGTTTGTTGCCTTTCATTTGTCGTATCCCCAGTAAACTAGGCTTTTGCCTGTATCTCACTGAGGATATTTAGCATGAGAAAAATAAATCGATACTTCTTTCCGATTTTTGATTACACAAAAACAAAACCCCGTATCATATCTGATTTTTTACCGAGACAGACTTTTACATATTTTAGATTGGTTAAAAAAATACCATTTGATATGCTTTTTTTCTCCCCAAATATAGTATCGTATTTGAGGATTAAGTTGTTGAGAGATGGTAAGATAGAGAAATATATTGAAAAACATATTGCTATAGGTAACAAGGTCATGGCGCCCATAGTCCTTTTTTTCCAATAAATCAATCTAAAAATCTTCAAAACAGATTTTCATTATTTATATTGACTCGTGTGTGAACGAGATGAAGTATAAAACGACAGATGTGAAAATGTCAGATTTGGTTGTGAATGGTTTGTTGTGCGAGTATCAGACAAAACATATCATATGACCAAGCATTTTCACATTTGTAACACGATTTATCGAGGAAATTTCGGAGACACGTCTTTAGGTAAAAAGATTACTTACAAATAATAATAAAAAATATTTTTAATTATCTAAAGGGATTAAAAATGAACATCCAAATAACTGAATTATTAATTGTATCAAAATACCCTACACCATGCCTAAATCTGAGAATGGACAGTGAACGTGTGAATCAATAAAAATCTTTGGGAACGTGCATAATTGATAAATAGGATTCATTTTAGTAAACAAGACGATTAGACTATTAGACCAGGGGTCTCCAAACCACGGCCCGCGGGCCAACAACAGCCCGCGAGCGCCACCAATCCGGCCGGTCATAGTTTATTTTGATTACATTGTAAAATTTACAATGTAAGTAAATCATACAAAATAATAATCAGATGTTTTTATTTAACGACCAATTAAGAAACACAATAACTGACGTACATAATGAAATTGAACATTTTAACTGTAATTAATGAATTGAGATTTATCCCAAAATCTTACAATAAGTGACATACATATGATAGGTAATTCACATAATGAAATTAAACATTATAATTATGATTAATGAGATTTATGTAGTTGTAACTTTCCACTGACAATTGTTTGCAGTTGTGGATCAAGTTTACTAGTGGAAATTATCAGCAGCGACTTCAAATGCTCATCAGTTCATATGGATCTATAAATATTTTTTTTATGTTTCATTTTGGAGAATGTTGTTTCACACAGATAAGTAGTGCCGAAAGCGGAAAAAAGCCACGAGTAAATTTATGCAACTGATCAAACTGTGTGAGTGGAAGACTCTTATAAAATTCCAGCAATGATGACTTTAAATATTTTCCTTTAAAAATATCGCAACACCAACCGTAAGTACCAACCAAAATTGCGAACGGAGCGGAGTCCACCCCCGCACCATATAAATATACAGAACCATGTATCCAATTTGGCAGTGTTGTAAGGAGAAATGTTCAAATATATTTCTGTAACTCTTGCAGTTCCTACATCTTTGGACATTTGGTTATAGATCCAGATAAGAAGTTGACTATAGCTATAACACTCTAATATATTTGGTTTATTATTGTCTGTAGATTTCTAAAATAAATCAAGTATGATCAATAACTGATATACGAGTATCAGTTACTTTTTGAATTTCACAAGTCACCGAGTAAATGATTCTTCTTGATATAGACCAGGGGTCTCCAAACTACGGCCCGCGGGCCAACGAGCACCACCAATCCGGCCGCTGGTTAGTCCCAATACGAAAATTTGCACGTAATTCAAAACTACAGTATGTTGGTATGATGAGCTAGTTAGGTCTTGGCTCTTGGGACTTAGTGGAGGAGTCAGTGTGGCCCTTAGGCTAAAAAGTTTAGAGACCCCTGGATTAGACAATTAGACGATTCGACGATTAGATGATTAGACGATTAGACGATAGACGACGTGCCAAGCACGGTTTCAGAGTTTTTCTTTTTAACGATTCTGGATTGTTATAAAAGGTCTCTTGAGGGTAACAAACGGAAAATGTATGTATGTGTTTTCGAAAACGAATAAAAGTTGAATTCCTTTTAAAATATATAATACACTCATCATCATTATCAGCCCACATTCATTCACTGCAGGCTATAGGCGTCTCCAAATTGTTTCCAAGAAATTCTGTCCTTTGCGTATTGCTGTCAAGTAATCGCTGCTTGCTTATGTATTTCGTCCACTCAGCGTGCCTTTGGTCTTCTTATAGGCCTAGTTATGCCTATTTGGTTCCACTGGATTACTTTATACGTCCAATGATGGTCTGTTATTCTGGCAACGTGCCCAGCCCACTTGATAGATTGCTGTTGAAAATGTTGTTCATTCGTCCAAGCTAGTTTTGCTCTTCATTCAGAGTGTAATCCTCAAATGTAGATATATTGTTGTACTTGTTCTAGCTGCGCTCCATCCAACTGGATCACGTGACAACAGTAAAGCGGTTTGACACGTATTTTGTCTTTTCAATATTCATTTTTAAATCCGCTAGTTTGCTTGCCTCTGCGAGTTCCAGTATTTGACCTTGTAGTTCCTCAGGACGTGTAGCGAAGAGAATAATATCGTCTGCAAATCTTAAATGACTTAGGTATTAACCATTAATACATAATCGTTTCCCATTCGAGATTCTTGAACACATCTTTAAGGGCAGCGTTGAATAATTTTGGCAAGATATAGTAGTATCACCCTGGCGGACTCCTTTACTTATTGGGAATTTATCGGTACTTTGATGAAGGTTTACTGTTGCTGTCGCAATATTGTATATATTGCTGAAGAGTTTAATATAAAACACAGTATTACAACTAACATTCACCAAATTTGTATGGGAAGAAATTCCTAAATTTAGTGGTTTTCCGGAAACTTCCAATATATTGTAGGATAAAATTTTTGTTAGTTTTTACATTTTCTTTCTTGACTTTGTAAACCATTTTAAATATTTGTATGGGAAACTTTGAGACATTTGCGGCACACATTATTTGATTTTATTGTTTTCTTTCGTATCGTGCACGTGTGAAAATAGGAACAAAATGAGAGTTTCTCTGAAATGGAATAAATAATGTATAAAAATAAGATACAAGAGATTTATTAATAAATGTTAATTTTCTTTCTCAAGAAATCGGAATCATCAGTTCAGTTTTTTTTTTTAACAATAGATATGACCGAAGTCATAGGTATCCTTATACCCTCGAACACTAGGCGGAAAAAGTGCCTATGTCGTTCGAGGGGAGTAGCACAGCGTGGGGTTCTAAAGTTTCCCCGTAAGCACCGCGTTACCGATCTTTGATCTACGTCGTTTCATGTAAAATATATTTCAATGATTCACGCGTTTCATGTTACATAAGATGACAATGGTGCATAATATACGAGTATATCCTTAATTTAATACTCCATTGAAGTATGATTATCTTATTATATAAAATGATATCATAATTATAGTAGTTGTCTCTATGTGTACGTCCATTTTTCCCAAGAAATACTTTTATTGTCTATCAAAATGAAATACAATTTGCAGTTCATGGGAAAAATAATAAATTTCTTTAGCGGTACTCGTATTACATCGGCCAAGTCACTCCAAGGGCGCTTCTCGAATCGTTCAACGTAAGAATATATTACATTTATGCTAATTTAATCGCTTACATACGGATTTATTTAAAAGGTTTTACTTCATCAGAAACATGCACAATCTATGTTAGTTCAGGTTTTCTCAACCATTTTAGAACCAACGCCTCTTTGGAGCATCTAAGGATAAGTCAATGCAATCCTACACTGGATTTTTTTTATTCTTGCTAATTTTGATGTATTCGTTTTGTTAAAATAATAAATTGTTCATAAATACATACATACCATCACGTCATTTTCCTGTCGTTGTAGGTAGAGAGGACAGAGCGCTAGACTTTCCTATCTCGACATATATCTTTAGCCTCTTTCACATACACCTTCTCATACAAATCCTTCGATTTCTACATTTCCTTCTTTCAAAAATATCATTCACATGATCCAACCATACTTCACTTGGTATTCTTCTCTCACGCCTCCACTCACATATGTTTTATAAAGTTTTCTTCATCCATTCGGTCTCATATGCTCAAAACAACTCAGTGCACTCTTTTCATCTTACTCAACATATCAGTCTTGAGTTCACATTCTTCCCTTATCCCTTTATTCCGTATTATGTCATACATTGTCGCCTCATATATTCTTCTCAATAAATAATGTGAACCTTATTCCTGGTGATGTTCACGCTGTTGTATTTATTGCGAGTGGCTAATCGGGTGCTTCTTGTGTGCGCACCATATACTGTAATGTTTCTTGACATCATCCTGAAGATGAAGCTGCAACACCTTCGAAACGTGAACATCACTCAAGTCAACTCAGCAACAACTACGAAAAAATCTTTGAACATGTCCCTCATATTAATTTATTTCTATAATATATAAGTAGAAAATTTATCCGAATTGGATTTCGATGTATTTATTTTCCGATATTTCTCTTTGTATATCTTATACAATTAACTTTTGAAATTTTACAATTCATCTTTATTGTACGACAATTATTTCAGTATTTTTCACTTTGTTCTTCCATACATCAAAATCACATTAAGTCACTTTAATGTTTCAATTTATTGTTGATTTTTAAATATACTCGTATATTAAACTTCACCTACCTTATGAGTTGATATGAAAATTATATAACTAAAATAAATAATACATAAATATTTAATGGCCAGTTTGGTTTCTACACGTTTAGTCGCATTAACATTTTTATCGTTAATATGGCTTTAGCCTCTCTTAAACCGCCCCGCTGATGAAATCGTCTGTTTCTTATTAATTTTTCTGTAGAAGTGGCTACTGGCTAACGCAAAGCGGGTTTTGACACCGACGAAGTGTACGACAATGGGTGTCAAGGATATTACTGAAACCTGGTGCCTCAAGGCGGTGAATAACTCCTCTCAAAGAGCGGTGAACCAATGCGACTATTTTATAATTACTGCTGGTTCTTAAACTTCTTAACAAAGTCCAATAAATTATTTAACAAAATATCACTGCTATTTAGATGCAGTGGTTGCTAAAAATGTCTAAAACAGATTCGAATAAATGCCAATAAAAAAAGTTACTACGCTTTCTTGATGGGCTTCCCTTCGCGATAGAAGAAGATTTTCAGTCCAATTATGTAGATTAATGACCCATGTGCGTATATTACGTTATTTACTAGCTTTTGCATTTCATCAAAAGCAACACAGAATTTGACCTCCGTGGTAAAATGAACTCACACCCAGGAGTTTCGATTTCGATATCCGATGTTACTCAAAAAAAGAGTTACAGTCTCGTGAATTAGTTCATCTGAATGTTGTTACATTTTTACGTGCGGTATTGCTAACACGTACGTACCACATGCGTACTCCAGTGGTTCTTAAGCCCAAAAGCACAAGCCTTTAAAACAATTTTGTCTCACGGCTACAATTTTCAATATGTCCAATTCAAGTTCGAATGTGTTGAGAAGAACTGTACGAAGGAAAGAACATATAATTTGAACAGGTCAACCCCGAATTTATAATGGCAACAAGATCGATTTCCAAGATAGAAATTAGTAAAAAAAATATTCAAATGAATATAAGGTTTAAATGTAAAAACAGTCTAGAAAATACTCCACATGAATTCGAATCATAGACTCCCACTTGCACGCACGAATGTCTAACACAAATAAGACTACAGTAAACAAATATTCAAAAACGCACTAAAATTCGCGTTTAATACGTTATAAATCGTATCGATTGGGTCGTGCAAGAAATAATCATAACATATGGTGATTTAAAAAAAATGTAGGGCCACTGCTTTAGTAGAAGTTGACAAACCAAAACTGGTAGGAATACAACTCCAAGGAGGGTACCTAGTGTCGTTAACCACTAATAGTTACCCACTGTTATATAATTGCAATAGTTAGAATAGCAACGATCAGTGGCAGAACGAAGCATTGCTCCGTATAGGATATCAGGTAAATAGTGGCACACGCATCATTAGCATATACTTTGTAATTGATGACTGCCATTACTCAGATCTAAGAGTCATCTATAAAATTCAAATTGCTTCAAGGTCGTGAAAAAAAAATTTGTTCAAAAATTATACTAACACTTCGCTGTCAGTTTTAACGTTCTCTTCATGAAACTATTCCTGGATAACAATCTCGATATTGCTGGCTGGTAACCATAACATATAAGGAGTGTTTTGGATCCTGGAATTATTTGTTCTTTCAGTGTCAGCTACAACACATTAACGCAACTTAGGTGGGGCGATATCGATCAGTTGGTATATTTTTCTGCTGGTGTTGTTTTTAAGCAACCTTTTAGTATCCTTCTAGTTTAATTCATGACATAGCAAACAGTTATATTCGTACATATTTTATGCGTACTCTTGATGATACATTGCTTCTTCTTTTTTTATCCATCTATACTTACCCTCATAACAAACAGTAACGGCCACGGTGGGCAGTCCTGCCTTAGGTACGTTTGTATCAGAATTTCATTATCAGTATCTTTATCAGTTTTGTCCTTCACATGCATATAATCTAAACCAATCACATAAAGTGACTGAATTCACGGGAGTAGTTACCAACACATTATTTAAAGAAAATCGTCTGTCAAGTTTTTTCAAAAAATTCAGGCGAATAAAGCACTCGGGGATGCGAATTGTACTTCAATTCAGTGAAACGACACTAATATGTTAAGTATGTTAAATATATGTAAATAAAACGGCACATGCATGAGTATTGCCTTAATGAAAATTATTTTATCATTACAAATCCCCATTTTTCATCCTTTTTCTATTGAATTGGTCTAAAAGAGAAACGAGCGGAAAATCGTCGTGATTTAATTGTTTTGATTTTTGACTGCGATTTTGTTTTTTTATTATAAGAACTTAAATTTCATCAGTGGTTACAAATCTAAGGGACTAAATAGATCAATTCGTTTTACAAACGGTCCAAAAAATTTGCTTTTGATGGTGTTTTAGATATACGAGTATTGTTAACAAAGGCATCGCGAATATTGTACAGTATTTCATTCCTAATCCTTCGGTAAGGATAAGAGATGTCTGTTCATCCGGAATGCATGCTTTCATATTTTAGACACCTTTAATGGGAGATCTTCCGAACTGCACTTTATTTGTGATACTTGTAATATTTTGATTTTGGACATTGGGATAAGGGATGAAATCTGTCCAACTCATAAAAAGAACCTTTTACTTCTCTACCATCAGTGACTGACTGGGCTGTCGGGTTACCGATGTGCAAATGGGTCGAAATATTCAGTGTACAGTTCAAATTAAACCAAAATCGCATATAAAACAATATTCGCTTCAATTGATTAGTTATACGAGTAGAAACATTTCTGTTCGCAGACAGAAATGGAGAAATATTGGTACACTAGACGATGAAATTCATGCTAATATTGCGAGTAGTTACGATTGCGAGGAAACTGGGTTAGTTTTTTTTATTTTACAGAATTTTAACTTATATTCGTTGGCATATAAGTACGTTCTTATAGTTCATAAACATTTGTTAAACCTTTCGTCAACACGGGTAGGTATCCTGCGAGAGGTTTTTATCAAATCAATATATGATATTTACCATATATCCTGAACCGATTATGAAATTCCTGAACTCAATTGCATCTCAAATCGTTCATGATGATATCATGCGTAATGATGTAACAAGAATATTAAAACCAAAAATCAAATTATTAAATAACAGTCTAACGTAAAAAGTACGGAAGGAGGGAGATGTGCAAAGTCTTTAACATACTCGTAAAAACGAGGACAGTTTCGATTGATTTTCCAGGCCTATTTTAATACGGTTTCCAAACCTTTAAGATCACCTCAAGAGCGTTTTCTAACTAGTTCGAACTATTAATTTACAGCAGATTTACAGAGGATAAATGACTTTTCAAATCTACCGAAAATGTTGTAATTTGGAGATTTGCCTCGGGAAGAACGGAAGACTGTCCAGTAGAAGAGATCTTACCTGAAACGTTCTGTCGGAATATTTGAGTTTGCCAACTCGACAGAAACTCTGAAGTCAACATATTCGCAGCGCTCAGCCTTAACCTGAGACAAGATTCCGAGATCTCTTCCCATCTCAAACAATCTTGGAAACCTGAGTGTTGGTCGCTTTGAACACCATAACTCCAACCTTATATTGAATTATTTCCTCTATCTTCAGCCCTCCAAGTCTTTTAAGTAGTGGAGTTATGTGACATTTCTTCGTACCACCCAAAATGAGACCACAGCCGCATGTAAAATTGATTACAGCTTATTCAGTTGTGTATGAACAATAATAATTATTATTAATAATATAGCAATTCAATAAAAATAATCTGCAAATAAAGTTGTGAATTAACACCATTACAAAGTTATTAGTTAATTAGGCATTACATTCTACAAAGAGGATGATTTGTTGACCTGAATATTATACGTAATAACGCATTTATTTTTATACCTCATACAAACAGTCATAAATTTTTAGTTGCGTAATTATTGTATATTGTAATTCTTTTATTATGGTGACACTATATCATTGGTGACAGTAATCGGGTCAGAGAATGGCCCTGCGAAGGCAGGAAACGCCACATGCTAGGCTCTACTCATGAAAGTGCAACAAGGTCTTCGAGATCGAAACCTTATGCAAATTGCTTGTAAATGACAAGGCACAATTAACACCAGTTTACGTCTTGCGCTAAAAATTCATTTGACGCACAAATGTTCACAGACAATAATTACCTTGTTCATAATTACAAACCATCAATTAAATATAAGCAAAATCATAATATTACTCGTATGTACACAACATATAATTTGGTAATAATGCCGAAATGAAACACGGATGCGTTAATTATGAAATACATTATTCTGTCAAAGTTAAAACTAGGTAGGATAAGTGCCTATTAGGTACTTGCATTATTAAAATAATTTATTTACAAAAGAGATGACCGTAAAATTTATTGTCATTCGCATTCAGAGTATACACACGCACAAAAAAATTATTAGTCAAATATTCAGCTGTATTAAAATCATAAAATTCACTTAAGGTGTCGATCATAAAATTCATAAAAAAAAATACTGTGTATCCTACATACAATAAAAACATGATCTTATGTACACCATGAGATAATGTTATTGTAAATATTCCATCCCATATAATTATGTGGAAACCTACTAGCCCACAAAACATATTTTTCAGTGTTGTTAAAAAAAAAAGAACAAAAATATATGTCAGTCTGATAACAGAGTTCACCTTGTGTTGTGGGTTAGTGTTGCCAACACGTTCAATGACAAACCGCGAGTTTCGTGCCTACTCCAGAGGTTCTAAACCCGAAGGCTCGCTTACTAGGGCTGAAGATAATATTGTCTTTCGGCCACGTTTTTTAATATATCCGAAACACTAATTCGGATATATCAAAGGGAACTTTACAAATAAAAAATGTAAAAAAACATGAGCTTTTAGGAGCGCCACTCCTTTATGCTTGCCTTTATTAATAGTATGTTACTTTAGATTGACAGCTATAATTTTTTCCAAAGTTGATGTAACAATGCTGATATTTTTTGTATTATATTAAATATAATAGGTACTTCATTTATTTGTGTTCTAAATCTACAGTTGTATTTTATTCAAGTCCTTATTGGTGTAACATTCTTTTCAATTCTCACAACAGATAAAATGGTGGTGGATTTGATTTTTCATATAAACATCTACATGCAGTGTTGTTAGGATTTTTTTTATTTTGAAAATGTAATAAGGTAAACATAAAGTTAAAGAAATATGTAAATCGAAAAAAACAACAACACAGAGTTCCTTCCTTCTGCCCATTAAATTAATCACCTATGTGTACTGCAAATATGTATATTGCGCAAATGGACATGCCAGTCCCGTGTGTATTATTATTATGCATATAATAACAATACCTAATAAGTATTATATTTGACTAGAAAAATGCAATAATAAGATATTCATGAAGTACGAGTACATCAAAAGCAATAAAATTAATTGTATGTTTGTTAAGTTGGATTCTTATTTACTCGTGCAATCTTCACAGTGGTCAACCAATCATAAAAAAGCTGCACGTATTGTGTTTACTTTTTTTTATTCCCATATGTACATGCAGACAACTTAACAATTAAAACCGATACAATTTAAAACAGTATATTAGCATTCCCTGTACTACAGAAAATTCTTCATTTTAAATGCTGTATTTTTTTATATTTATATTACATGTAAGCTATTGACCTATTGTAATATACACTACATAATCTGAGAGATATACAATCTAATACCAAATGCTGTGGCTGGAAAAGACAAATTGTGTGAAGGCCACAAGCAGAAACGGCTTGACATCAGAGGGTAAAAAGTCTTTGCAGTCGAGGATCCACTCACCATTCCAACGTGAATCTCAACCTGCTTTGCGTTCATAGTTTGCTAGTCCAAATGGAAAACGAATATGTGTAGTAGAGCTTGTTTAGTGGATGAGCACAGCATGCTAGCAAACTCACTGTGTATGCCGATGCACTGGATTCGACATCGATTCTAGCACACTGGTGGTATGACGATCAGGATACACCAGGATGTTGGATACCATTATGTTTAACGATGGGATATAAAAGAATTAAGGTGCCACAATACCTACCAAAGAATTGAGCATGAGAAATATTTTTTTATGGCAGGAAAAGAAAAAGGAAATAAGTCTCACCTTCATTGTCTGGACTTTGGGCCGTCACCATTGTGTTTGATTAACACTTGCCGTACGGTGATGGATAGCGAGTGATCATGACTTATATTTTATTTAATTTCTCGAAATATACTGCTTGCAGGGTCTTCATACTTTATGTATTCCTCATCGAAACCTCTATGATTTGAATGATGTCATTAGGAAACAAAACATTCATAGTTAATTCAACAGAAATTAATGATTTTAAATCGCGAATTGACGAAATGTCAAACACTCATTCTTTTTTGACAGTTCCTATAGCCCCGTTCCAGGGGTTCGTCACCAGTTTTATAATCCTGATTGTTATTTTTTATTTTTATCTGGTATGTTTTTTCTATTATCATTTTTTATCTGGTATGTTATATTGTACCATTACTCTTTTTATAATAAATGTACATTTTATTTATTATTTCATTTTCAAAAATATAATAATTGAGATGGCGGGAAATATCGACGGCGATGATAGCGATTTGGAATTTAAGGCGACAGGCAATATATCAGAATCAGAAGATTTTGTCGAGGTACAGGATGAAGTATATTCTGATTTGGAGACGAGTGAAGAAGACGAAGAAATATTATTTACATCAAAACATGGATTCGAATGGAGTTCATTACGAGTACCACCTCAATCTTCGAGGCATCGGTCGGGTATCAAATATTCTCATCGAAGATTCTGGACTGAGAAATTCAAGTATAAATGTACATTCCATAAAAGATATGTGTTGTCTGTTTGTAAATGAAGAGGTGGTAAAAGTGATGTTTAAGAAACAAATCGTCATTTAAATCGAATTCATTCAGAAAAGAACCAACCAATATCAAAAGACGAGTTATATGAATTCATTGGAATATTGCTCGCACCTGGCAGAAATCGAACACGAAAGCTATCTTTGAGTGAATTGTGGATAAGTGAAAGTCCCTTTTGCCAGTCATTTTTCACAACAGCTCTGTCTCGAGATAGATTCATCTATATTTACAGTCATATTCGTTTTGATGATAAAGAAACCCGAGAAGAGAGATATCAGGGTTTTTCAGATAAATTAGAACCAATTAAGTGGATTTCAAAAATGTTTATGGAAATGTGCAAAAGCAATTATTCTCCATCTTCGAATATAACTGTAGATGAACGTTTGGCAAACTTTAGAGAGAATTGTTCATTTCGCGTGTACATGAAGTCTAAACTTGGTAAATATGGCATCAAAATCTGGGTTGCTGCCAACTGCGGCGGCATATGACGCATAACAAATTTACAGGCTTATTCTGGTATGATAAATAATCGTAGAGAGAGATAAATCAAGTTAACTGAGTAGTTATAGAAATGGTTCAACCGCAGTATGACACGAACAGGAGGATAACCACAGGTATTTTTATTACCTCCATCAAATTAGCCGATAATCTTTTATTAAAAGGTTTAACTCTAACTGGCACGCTTCGAAAAAATAAAAGAGTAATCTCACTTGAATTTATACCGTCTAGAGAGAAAACAATCCATGGTAGCTGAAAATAAAATACTTGTTTCGTGTGTACCACAAAAAATAAAGCAGTATTATTATTATCCACTCAATTCAATGATGCAGAAATTGATTATTCAGAAAAACAAAAGCCACTATAGTAATTATACATCATTATAATAATACGAAAATTGGAGTAGATACGGGAGACCAAATTACTTGAGAGTACTCTTGCTCAAGATCAACGAGAAGATGGCCTTTCCGTCTTTTTATGGAAATTATAGATATGGCTGCATTGAATGCATACCTCTTATGGATAGACAAATATCCAGAGTGGAAACAAAATAATTAATACCACCGAAAACATTTCACAAGAGAGTTAAGTTTGGAATTGGCAATGCCCAATATCTTAAAAAGGAAAAATAGCAACAACAAGATGCTTTTAATACAGTTTTAACATATTGTGGCGAGTCAATATCCGAAACATTAGTAAATAATACCCTGTTGGCACCCCGTGAGGTCCTCAAAAGAGAAAGTTGTGGGTTTTATTAAAAACATTCGAGAAAAAAAACCAGGCTATTCTGCAATATTTGTCAAACACCTGCGTGTTTAGTACGTAGAATATAGTAAAAAAAAAGTGGTTTCATGCCCCAATTGCGATAACTTTCTCCACAGGATTAAACTTTGATTATATGATATGTTTGTCCTATTTTCAAATTTTCTGTAGTGTTTATATTTTCCAAATTGCATATATTTTATTGATTTGAATTTCGTGTTTGTTTATATATAATTTTGAATTTCGTGTTTGTTTATACTATATAAATTTCTCGCCCTAAAACCTTGATTTTTGAATTTATATATTCATTTTATATTTTGTTTATATGTTATTTATTGTCTTTATTCGAATTATGGTTTTATTGCCAAAAAAATACACGCTACATTTTATTGTATAATTTTATGAAAAAAAATTAAAAGGCTGGAAATCTCTTATCACGCATGCGCATTCTGAATGTTGCGCAGACCGAACGACGCAGCGTAAAAATAATATTCTTATAGAAATGCCTTTCTGTTTTAGCTCTTATTTTATCATTTCTTACCTTTATTTTATATTATTCGACATTTTATTACATAGTAAAATTATGTTTATAGCTAATAACAAAAAATAACCTAGCAGATTTTGCATAATTTTAATTTGAAACATACATGTTTAGTGTACCCTCAGTGTCCAACGCCGTTACTGGCGTAATTTTTTAGCACAGTAAGGGAAGTGTTAAAAGGTTGGAGACCTCTTTTCAGTCATGCGCATTCTGAACGTTGCGCAGACCGAACGACGCAGTGGGAAAATTATATTTCTATAGAAATTTCACTTCTCTGTTTCAACTATTATTTTATCATTTCTTACACTTATTTTATATTATTCGACATTTTATTACACAATAAAATGATGTTTATAGCTAATTAAAAAAAAAAACTAATAGATTTTGCATAATTTTAATTTAAAACATACATTTTTAGTGTACCCTCAGTGTCCATCACCGTAACTGGCGTAATTTTTTAGCACAGTAAGGGAAGTGTTAAAGGCCTTCATCTAATTACGAAGACTGAAATAAAGAAGGGTGTCGAATACCAAAATGTGGATCGACCTAGATGAAGACGTTTTATGGTATCATCATGTTTATGGCGGATCGTATAGGGTAATGATGATGAGTTGCTAAAAAAAAATATATTTTCTTTTTCTGAAGTCAAAAGTGGAAATTCAGCAGCGACACATTATTAATTCATTAAATAATTTTTGTTTCATGAAATATTGTTTATATTCTGATTTTACATGATTTATCTTTGAAAAGTGAGGTGTTTTTATTTGAGGTTGGGATTGTTAAAATTGCATTTTAGGTATATGGTTGATCAATAGTTATTTTTCATATTCGGTGTTATTGCGACTCCACTCTTCATTTTATAGATTTTGAAACATTATTATCTGCTTCCAATGTTTTAGACTTCATTTGGAAGGTGTATACATTTTCTCTCTTCTACATATTTAAAATTAACTCTAGACTTCTCAAATATTTTATTGATTCTTTCTTCATGAAACACATCATGTACATATGGAAAAAAATTATTCGAAATATGCAATTTCGATTTACGGACAACTTTTCAGGAATCTATTTCCTCCATAAAGTGAGGGATGCATATAGTATAAGTTATGTTTTATGAATTACAGAGAATATTTAGCTAATTTATTTGATTTGGTTTTCAGAATGAATTTGACATCTCGTAAATGCTTATTAGACTACACAGCGAATTTGACTATGAGAGGACACTACAATATGGATGGTCGAATTATTGTGTTGCCTATACAAGGAGATGGTGATTTTAAAATATATTTGAGTAAGTATTACTTAGTAAACCATAATTCAAAACAACATGGGAAAAGGGTAAATAAGAGACTTCAATTAAGATGAAAGACAGATATATTTTTAAAAATGCATCATAATCTAAATAAATTAAAAAGATAATAACAAGTTTGTAACTCAGTTCACAATTTTTTATAGACTCCAAGAGTAAGAAGACAATTTTAACTTTTGTTTAGATAGTTCAGGAGTTACTCTCTGAAAATCAAATGCAATTATTATAATGCAGTATATATGGTTATGACAATGTACAATTTCAGCACACGAATTAAAGAATACATGAGTGCTATTAAAAATACTCATTTTTCTAAGTTCGCAAAATACCTAATAACACATAATCATACATTTTCACACACATAAAACACAAAAATAATGCACATATTATAAAACAAGAGATATGTTAAAGAGACCATAGAAATCCATAAAGCATTAAAACCAAATATAAATAATGACTTCAATTTATCCTCTTCGTATTTTCTTACTCTATTATATAAGTTACACTGTTCATAGTCCCCATAAGACTATGAACAGTGTAACATGTATTTTGGATTAATTGACTCACCTGAGGAACATACAGTGTATGTTGAAATTCACAATATGATAAGCTACTGAAGAATGGAAGTACACAAAGTAACATGTTAAATTTTATTTCACTAATAATGTTTATTGATTCTTCTTTAGGATAAAAGAAGAATTGATAAATATTAATAAAATAAAATGATAAAAAATAAATTACTTTGTTATGATAAACTTAGTTTTCAGAGTTGAATTAAAGTTATTACTGTGGTCAGTGCTGTTAAATAACGAGTCACAAATGACATGCCATGACCTAAGATTTAGCTGTAAAGTAACACCATTACAACTATTTACTTGAGTAATATGAAACTTTAGATTGAAGTGTAACTGTAAAAGTGTTTTTTATCCAAGTAGCTTAAACATTTATATTTATTTATTTTTCTGGTACCATTTAGTGACCAAAGATCATTTCAAGGATGCCAATCTCTCGATTGCCTGATTTATCTCAACCAAGCAGTTAACACAATGAGTCTCAGACGACTTCAGTGTAGAATGTCTCCCAGAGGTCACATTCCTTATGCAAGATTCCCTTGCATTACCATAAGACACTGCTCAAACTCCATCCTTTCAGGATAATTCAACCAGTGAAGCTACTTTAATAGTTAAATTTGATGAACATTGAAATCAATAATAAATGAAGGAAAATAAAATTAAAAAAGAAATTGAGGATAGAACAGTTTTATTGTCCATTCAGTACATACCATATTCCACTTAATTTATTGTCCATTCAGTACATACCATATTCCACTTAATTTCCTTCTTTTAATATAATTTTTTTCAGTGACTGTATAAATTTGTTGCATGCCGTTTTATTTTCTTACCTATTAATATTTACAGCAAACATGAACTTTAACTTCAAGTATATTTTCGACCATGTTGAGGGGCCAGGAAATAAAAAATATTGGGATGTCCGTCTTACCAAAAAGTCATATAAACTGGATAAAACCGTATTTGATTTCAAGAATCTATATAATGGCAATCAATTTCTAGGTAAGAATAATATAATATTTCCTATCTTGAATACTTTTACTAGTCATTATCACCCTATATGTTACATAAGGAACATGGATGCTATAAAACACTTCCACACTATAAAACACATCCGGATCGGTTCATACCCTGGTACTTCCCCACATTCAAAGCCATGGCTGAACCAGCTTCAACATAGTATATGGCTATTGTTATAATTTATTTTAGGGGCATTGGTAGATCAACACGATGGACCCGAGACCTGGAGAAAACACTAAAGACAAGTCAACATGGAGTCTTACTTTTAAATATGGGCCTCTTACAGGCTACCAAAAAAGACTACTTGAAAAACATTGTGGTTGTATTCCCCTTGTCCGCAACCCCGTGGATGAATTCTTTTACATGAGATAAATAAAAATCTTATTCTATTCTTGATTGAATTATTACTATATTAATGAAAGAAAGAAAGTTCTGGCTTACGTCAACATGTCTGACTTATCTAACTTATGACGATAGACTGCATTTATTGAAGTTGTCTTCTGGACCACAATGATGAAATTATGAACACCTAGTGATTTTGTGTTATATGATTTTGAGAAGTCATTATGATTGCTCAGAACTCAAACCAAAACACATATTTGAGAGGAATAATCCAAAACTAAATTCCATAATAATTAGAGGAAAATTGGTTTCCTAATCAAGTTGTGGAATCTTTGAACAAACTTCCAAATAGTGTAGCGAGTAATGTGACATTAAATCAGTTTTAAAACCATCTGGATAAGTTTCTATACACAAACCATTTGGACAAGTTTCTATACACAAACCATCTGGACATGTTTCTATACACAAACCATCTGGACAAGTTTCTATACACAAACCCAGAATGCTATTTTATTTCCTTTACTTATTCTTTTAATTATTTTTCTTTGCATAACCTTTACTTTTTCTATATGAACATATCGTCGTTGGAAAAAGTCATTAATTACCATTTTTGCTCAAAATGAGATTTTTCATTATTTGAATCAAAAACACAAATCTCTGTCATTCTAAAAGTAAAAAACGGCATTATTTAAGTCGATAGCGAAGTTAGGCCACTAAAAAAATCATTAACTGTAAAAATTGATTGTTCGTTTGTGTGGAAAAAGTCATTTTATTACTTGATGAGCTCCATAAAGCCTAAATGCAATTAATGACTTTTTCCTTAACAACGACAATATGACAGTTGAACTTGATAATGTAGGTAACAACATATCTGCTGCCTGTCTATAAAAATAATAATGCTATTGTTATTATTATTATATTTTACTTTTGAAATTTAAATAACAAAATCTTTTCTATATTAGACTAAGTTCTGATGGTCGCTCGTGAGCGCACGTTGCACAAATTGCTGGAATACGCACGTAAAGAGATTCATGATTTCTGCAATGCGCGTTCACGTGTGATCATCTGATCTTAGCCTTAGACTAATTTATAGAAATGTTTTTTTTATCTCACCTTCAGCTTTTGTTTTCCTGGCAGATTTTTCTATTTAATATTGATTGATAAAATGTTTTTCATTGACTGATAAAACCTGTGACAGTTTAATTTTTATCTATAATTTCATCTTTTACCTTTAAATTCAACCATGTCTTGTTTTTCAGCTGAAACTACACTGAGGTTTATGAATGAAAATTGGAATCTGATAATGAATGACATAGCACCTCCTGTTGTTGATCAAATCATCAATTCTTGTATTAGAGTGGCACAGAAGCTCTTCTCCAAAGTTCCTGAAGAAAATTTATTTATACCTTAACAGTTTTATTATAATTTTCCACCTCATAACCATTAGTTAATGCCTTTTGTATAATACATACAAATAAATAAACAAAAAAAACATTTTTATGGTACATCAAACAAATCATTTTTATGACACATAACAAAACAAGCCAACAAAACTACTTTTTTTAAATTGCTTGTTTGAAATACCTTTAAAGCTTTTTAGCCTCATTATTAATCCTTTTGAAATTAATTGTCAGTTTAAAAGGAATGAGGCCAATCAAACAAGTCCCAGTGGAGAATAACAACTCATATTAAGCATGCATTGTTACTCCCATTGGAAACTTGTTCAAGACAATTTTTTTGCCAAAATTTAACCCTTGATCCCATTGACAATTCAACATTTATATAATGCAAAATACACACTTTAAAAGGTATTTTATTCATCACAAAAGGAATATCCCTTAGGATGATGCGAATATATTGATATTTCATTTTTGCTACTGCATCTGACCCTAGAAACACCAGTCTAATGCAAACTTAGTAAAAAGTTACGCATCATGTACATGAAAACATCTTTTTTATTCAAAACCAAAGGAATGCATTAAGTATGTATACTTTTCTATAATACATTATTAAAAAAATATCTCTTGAATAAATTTCTTTTAGTAATAACCACACTGATGTTTGTAGTAATTAAATTACTGTGGGAGTAGAGTGTGGTTGTCAAATATATTATTAATGTTATTTAAGCACTTTCAATATTTCTTATAGTATACATATATATACGAGTATTTTTAATATACTGTACCACTTAATCATGTAAAGTGAAAGATACCTGTATAAGAACTATTCTGCACAAATATCAATATGCATAAATTACATTAGTGTCATCCTGTGAAGATACACTCAAGAAACTTTATAAGAAACCACAGTAAAAATCTTTTGTAGAAAAATTGTATAGAATAAAGAGAATGTATATTATAGATAATAAAACACCAAATAATGTGATAAATATTTATTATCTAAAACTGTCTCAATTTATTTCTCCTCTACTTTTACCCCCTGTCTAGTCTTCATGACTAAGTCTCTAGTCTCTCATAATCAACTCCACTCCCACTCATGCAAAGAAACCCTACACAGTGGTACCATATCTAGATTACGATAACCAACCCATTAGGAGATGCAATGCAATAAACAGACGGAGATCAGAGGATTGGAGGAGCCATCCAAACTTGTTCGTGCAGGTTCTACTAACTTAACGTATAAATCGGCAGCAAAATATATACTTAAGTAAATTAACCAAAAGGTTACTGTGATACAGAAGGGCAGGGGAAACCACTGCATTATCTTCCCATGATGAATATATTATTGGAGTCACGATTCTCAGTCATGAACTACAGTATAAGAGATGGAAAGTCTTAAAAATTACTTAGGTTTATCGAGCTTTATTGGATCATCCTATATCCCACATGTGTTGATTGTCCAATTGAACATTTTCACATGTGTTATATTAAAAAGTATTTTTTTAATCTAATTTGATATAAGCATTCAATATTGCTGGCCTCACCTAGTAGGCATGTTCTGACAGATATAATTTTTTAAATACATAATATAATTTGTAATTCGTACTTTTCACCATTTTCTAGGTTCCGAAATTGACTTTTCATAGTAAATTCTACTGTTAATTCGAAAAACTGCATATTTCGTAATTCTTAATCATTTTTCACCAAAAAATATTTATGAGTTCTAATAATTCAAATTTCTTTACACAAATCTTGGATTCATGTAATAGCCGACCCTAACAGCGGAATGACTAGTGTATTACGTATTGGAGAATAGTTAAATTCCAGGGGCTGCCCCTGTATCCAATATCAAAATATCTCAAGATTATTATTGTCAGTATGGGTTTTGAGTGTACTTTACATATAATTTAATACGTATTTTTAAGGTTTTCTTTTTATTTTACCTTTAATAATTTCACAACTGTGAATATTAATTTGTGAAAAGTTTTGAATCGTAGATTATAATATCGTAACCAAATGCACGACTAATAAAAACCAGTGATTTTTTTTATGCATACGAATATAAAAAAAATGATGTGTGTAAAAAAGTGACCATGACAAAATTGAATAACTGACAAATAAGTGTTTTTTTTTTAATTCAAACACATTGGCTGCCCATTAAAAAAGTATTTTTTATTTATTTTGCCATTAAATATGTTATTACGTCTCAATATTACGAAACTATGTCGACAAAACTTTATTTGACTTTAAACTATTTTTATTGGAAAAAAAATTAGCCACATGTTCCAGCCCTGTTGTACAAATTTAAATTGTTTTTTAGTGATGGTGTAATTAATAATTCAAATTTTTTCTGTACTTTGGTCCCCTGAATCTTGAATAAACCAAATGTAATTTTTTTAATAACCCTACCCTATTTATTCCATATTTAAGAAATCATCAACAAGCAAGCTGATTATTTTTGCAATCAAAATTTGTGTCTAGAACAATGAGAATAAAACTTTTTAAAAGAATCTATTGCACAAATAGTTAGTGAATATGTAATAACGTAATTATATCTGAAAATGGATAAAGCACACTAAGAGAAATCGAATAGGTGAAAAAATCTTGGGATTAATTCACAGAAGTTCATACAATATTTAATTTATTAATACCTATAAGTGGGATGACAAGTTAAACAGTAATTTACTACTTGAGCAAGAAATTAAAAAACAAGATATTTTTTCCTGTAGATACAAAGCACGAACATTAGAATGTAGACTAAGAAAATAAATATAAACCTTTGAAATGGCTAAGATATTCGTTGGTTAATGAACTAAGGAATATCTATGATTAGACAAATATCTTATTATATATTGTCTTATAAAATATTGTATCACATTTTCATTGCATACAGGATAACTTGGGTGGTCAATGGTAATTTTTTCCAACTTACCTGAAAGATTTAAAAATATCTGCATGTCAAAACACCCAAAATATGACCCTTTAATTTTTCCTGATCACCATTTGGAATTAAACCCACCCCCAAATATGAAAGATATATAGATTAGAATTTCAGTAATATTTGTCTCTTAACCTCTGAACTTGATAGTATTGTATTATACTTTTTTTATATACAGTAACACCTGGTATGTTTATTGCCATATGTCAATCTCTTCCAGCCAACCAGGAATATATTAGAGGCCTTAAGAGGAAACCAGCTCGAAACCTTTTTTTATAATAATCAGATACCAACAGAAATCAAACCCGCAATCCTTGAGCAAGAATATAGATATTTAGTTTCCTGCATTAAAAGAATGAAAGTTGCATTGTTTACATGATACCCTACAAGAATGAAAATTTCATTATTGACATAATACCCAATAAGGATGAAAGATGTATTTTGTAACAAAGATATTCCGTATTTTGTAACAAAGATAGTTGTAACAAAAACGTAATTTGTAACAAAGATATTCCAAATTTTTATATGTCAAATCAGAGAATGTGACAAATCTAATCAAATGCTTTTTATAAATGACAAATCTGAGTAAACTATGAAAATATAACCAAACTTAAATTTAAACATGGTCATAAAAATTTCTTTATTCCCTTACATGATATAACACAGTTTAACTATATTATAAATTTATGAAAAAATTAAACTTATATTTCATGGTTAAATGCATTATTAAAATAACTCAATGAAAACCTGAATTTTTTAAACTTACATTTCCTTAATACAGTAGTCCCCCGCCCCCTAATCCACGGGGGATCTGTTCCAAGGATATTCATATGTTGGAATATTCCATTTTATATTATCCAACAGCAATTAACAGTAGATAAATGAAATTATGGATAGTGAAACCACAAATTAGTGTCCCCTTGGGATAAACTTACAGTAGTACCCCTTGAGACGAACTGTACAGTAGTGTTAATTTTGACCTACATTGTTGTTAGCACCCAAATATTATGAGTTCGATTACCGATAGAATCACTTTCAGATTAATGCTACTTCAAAATGTTTTTCATCTAAATTTACTGTTATACCGGTGCTTAGTATCTGTCTAACATATTTTCAGAGCACTCTTAAAGTTGTGGAAACATTCATGAATTTGTATGATGGGACTATGTCCAAAACCAAAAGAATACAAAAATCATAAGTCATGACATAATCAGCCCTACAATATAATAGGATGGCTCTTGGCTCCCTGCAGGATTCTCCACCACTTAGACGACCTCCGTGATCTAGTAAGTAAGACACCTATCTTTTAGCCTAGAGATGCTGGTTCGATTCCCAATGGAACTCAGTTTTTTTATAAAGGATTCAAGTCTAGTTTTTACTCAAGGTCTCTTTAGCATCTATCTGCTTGGTTAGAAGAGATTACCACATGGCAGTAAGCCCGGTAGATTTTTTTGTCCACAACAAAAGTGTAATACAATAATACAATACAATATCTCTCTCAGCAACATCCCTCCTCTAATTGGTTATACCCAGTGTGTGGTAGTAATCTGTCACAGAATTAAACCATCTCAGTTTTGGTCACACTACTCGCCCATATCCAATCGGATCACGGAACATGCGATATAAGTGCACAGCCTAGCAATTTTTATAACTTTTACTACGCTAGCTTCATATGTAGATGGTGTGGAGTTTTTTGTTGTACCCTAATCTCCATACACCATTGTCATTGTCCACATATTGGCCCCAACATATTCTGCTGAAAATCTTCTCAAAAGTATCAAGAACATTTCTGTCCTGTGTTGTAAGTATTCAGTGCTGAAATCAGCACAGTCTAGTTATTTAAAATGTCAAAAGAGCATAATTTATTTATTATTCTAACAATTTCATCTTTATTTTACAAAACAACTCTCAAGACATTTAAATAAATAAATTATAACAAGATTAAAAATATTAAAATTGATTAGATCATATAATTTAAGCTCAATTGTAAAAATAATTCTTTTTTACTAATCACATGCAACACATCCTAACAAATAAATTAATAATTCTCAACAAAGTACAAATAAATCAATAGAATATTAACATTAATAAAAATAAAATATAATATATTTGGTCATCTCTCTTTTGTTCTTGGATATTTTGTTTTATGTTTTCTACCTTGACTATTATTTTTTGTTTTCTTCCATATGACTAGTTTTTATTACACTTTCTTTTTCTGCCTCTTCAGAATTCTTGGGTGTACCATAAGATTTTGCTGCATGAATTAAGTAAAATATTTTATTCGAATCAGAATTATTAAATACATTTTTGAACGGATTATAACGACATCCAGTGACAAATATTGTATTACATCCATCTACAAAAAACAAACATGTATAAGTAATAAATTAACATTACACAGAAGGACCTAGGAAGCATAATGTATAATGATCTAAAATGGAGCAAACACAACACTGAAATTGTAAAAAGAGCCTTACTGCTACATTTTAAAGAAAGCTTTCAGTCGGAAAACACAAGAAATGTCTTTTGTTAGTCTATTAGACCTATATTATTATTATTATTATTTATTGTAATTTATTTTTATCAAACACTGTTTATTCCATTGATAAAAATAAATTACAATGTCTTTAAACCTCCACAATGTTAATGCCTTAACTATAAACAACTTATTATTTATTGTTATTTTATTAGATTTTTACTGAAATTTGGTTACCATATATGAAACCCTTATTTTATAAAGGACATATAACTTCTTGAAAGGGTTTAAAGACAAGCAATAAAAATTTCTGACTATCTTCGTAAGTCAGATGTCGAACCAATCTGACTTACGAAGATAGACTACGTTCATTAAAGTCACCTACTCTAGAACAAAGACGAAATTCAAGAGATTTGATTGAGTGTTATAAGATCTGGAGCAGTAATTTTCATTGCTAAGAACTCTGTCAACAATTTTCTTTTGACTAAAATATACATTTGAGAGGACATCCGTTAAAACTTTCCAATGTCAAATTCCACAATAATCCAAGAAAATATTGTTTTACTAGCTAAGTTGTGGAATCATGGAACCGACTTCTCAATATTGTAATGAATGCCGTGGCATTGAACGAGTTTAAAAACCATGTGGACAAGTTCCTACACACTAAACAAGAAACGGTGTTTTTGAACAAGTTAATAATTATCGCTTATTAGAAATTTTCTGATACTTCACACTCCTCCCATATCTTGTTAAAGCATACCATAAGTTGGTGAATTATTTCATTCAATAGTATTTTGAGTATTTCAGCCAGAATTGAATCACATCCTGTGGCTTTGTTATTTTTCAGCTCTCTTATTTGTTAGTATTTCTTCTCTATAATAGTTATGGTCATACATCAATAAAATAGCATTAGTACAACACCATCATACATCAATAAAATAGCATTAGCATCAATAAAATAGCATAATAGCGGTCATACATCAATAAAATAGCATTAGTACAACAACATTAGTACAACACCAGTGTCAAAGTTTAGTATGTTGGCATAGTGGTTCTTCCATCTTTTTCAAATTTTATTTTTATCCCTCAGCAGAGTATTGTTTGCATCAAGAATAGGGCAAGAGTTTTTTTGCTACTTTTACACCACTGGGTAAGTCCTGGCTCCGCAACATATGTGATTGAACTGGTATAAGGAGTGTTGAGGATCTTTTTTGGGCTGCCGGGGACAAAGATCCATACTCTCAAGTGACATTCAACATTGGGGGTCCTGACATGACACTGGGAAGAAGAAGGGTAAGAAATAAGAAAAACTAAGAGCATTTATAGTTTTTCGACAGTTAGTGACCGAACTCACATCTGTTACAGCAAAACTACAAAAATCAGTATTCCCAAAAGAGGTCTTACGATAAGATGTACTCGTATAATCATGTACAAAAAATCAATGAATATTAAATTTCAATTATTCCATATTCATACTTACAGCCAGAAAGCAATTTTTTGGTTTCTTCCAATGATATTAACATATCATATTTAGGTGTACCAAATGGAAAACAAGGGATATAATCTTGTAAAAACTTTGTGATAAGTAGCTTCGATTTTATAGTTTTGTTATAACTTGTGATAACCAAAACCCCTCTTTTCTTCATAACTTTAGCACAGGCTTGAATAAATGACTTTTTGTCTGCTTTGTAATGGAGTATTTCAGAAGCTACTACACAATCGTATTTCTCAGCATTTTCATCAGTAGCATATTCCTGGTATAAAATGAAAAAAAAATATTGATAAATTTTACATATTTATAATTCATTCAAACAAATAACATCTGGTTATCTAAGAGACATAATCTTGAAAAACAAACACATGTGAATCGATACCAAAGTTGAAATTTATAAGACCTCTATCTGGTCGATCATGGCATATATGATAATGTGGAAACTAGACCTGGCACAACTGTAACAAAGAGTCTCCTTCAATCATCCGAGATTAAAATACTACAAACTATCACTGAAAAAACTCACACATTTGACAGACCTGTAACACAAATGATATAGTCAAATGGAGCAAGAAGAGAAAATGGTACTGACGTGACTGTGCGGATTGAAGTGGGGGCAGTGGCAGATTTCCATACATAGTGGCACATGAACCCCTACAGGGCATTGTATACCTGTGAAGTCACCTAAAAGATGGAGAGATAGCTGGTGCAAAGGACAGAATTTCTCGGAAACAACTTGGAGACGCCTATAGCTTGCAGTGAATGAATGTGGGCTGATAATGATGATGATTGTGTTATATATTTTAAAAGGAATTCAACTTTTATTCGTTTTCGAAAACACATACATACATTTTTCGTTTGTTACCCTCAAGAGACCTTTTATAACAGTTCAGAAACGTTAAAAAGAAAAACTCTGAAACCGTGCTTGGCACGTCGTCTATCGTCTAATCGTCTAATCATCTAATCGTCGAATCATCTAATTGTCTAATCCAGGGGTCTCTAAGCTTTTTAGCCTAAGGGCCACACTGACTCCTCCACTATGTCCCAAGGGCCAAAACTTAGCTAGCTCATCATACCAACATACTGTAGATTTGAATTACGTGCAAATTTTCGTATTGGGACTAGCCGGTGGCCGGATTACTGCAGGCCGGATTGGTGGTGCTCGTTGGCCCGCGGACTGTAGTTTGGAGACCCCTGGTCTATATCAAGAAGAATAATTTACTCGGTGACTTGTGAAATTCAAAAAGTAACTGATACTCGTATATCAGTTTTTGATCATACTTGATTTATTGTAGAAATCTACAGACAATAATAAACCAAATATATTAGAGTGTTATAGCTATAGTCAACTTCTTGTCTGAATCTATTTGTAACCAAATGTCCAAAGATGTAGGAACTGCAAGAGTTACAGAAATATATTTGAACATTTCTCCTCACAATACTGCCAAATTGGATACATGGTTCTATATATTTTCAGTATAATTCCAAATTGTTTAAAAGTTGGAAATATTTGTGCCCATTATAGATTTCAATTGTTTAACACATTAACTAGCATAAATGATCTTAATCATTAAATTTATTTTTGTTCGGCAAACTGTACACAGCTAAAATCATTTAGTGACGTATCCATTACTTACACTATATTTTACTACTTAAAAGGCAGTTATCGGGTAGTTTACCTACCCTTAATGGTAAATAATATAGTTTATAATCTTCAGTTTCTGTTTTCATTTTGCAAAATATAGCTGTGTTTTTGCGCCTTAGTGCAAGTCGCAAATTTTTTAAATGTTATGGCGAAACATTTAGTACTATAAGGACTAGTTTTCATATTGGACTTCATTTCTCTAGTGTTTATTTCTATTTTAAAAATTTATACCCTAAAATGCAAAATTCTGAAGAAAATTTAGTACCATAAAATAATTGGCATCTTGAACAACAACCTAGAGCCAGTCCTGATCTGACATAGTTTCCACCCTAGGTTCCATTCTATTATTGCAATTATATAAGAAAAACATAAATTTGGGTAGTAAACTGCTAGTAGCATTTTTTTGACATTGATTTTAATAGGGCTGATATTTCGTTTTTATTAAATTGGTAGTTTATGTATTAAGAGATAAAATGTTTGATGCCATTGTTTAACTCTGATGTTTATTTCGTGAATATCCTTTCCAAAAAAGTTAAAGAAAAAACTTTACTATGAAAAATCCATGAAACAGTATAATTGATTTTTTCAAATACTGGCGGAATTCCTATTTAACATATGATTCAGCCATACATTAGAAAAAGGTACATAAAATATGCATATCTTAAATTTACCTCTATTGATGTATTTAAATAGTCCAAAGTTCTGTAACTTGCATCAGTTAAAGTTTGATGTTCCTTCGCAACATTATAAAGATTAACATCAGATTCGAGACCCAAAGTTTTGGCACCCAAATTCGCTAATGTCTGAAAAATAATAATTGTCGTGAAATATTAGCATATCCCTCCAAATGTGAACATATTTTCAAAGTTACTTTTAGCACTGTTAGAGCTACTGTACAGCAACTCGAAGAATTAATTTTGCTACTTGTAGCAATGTATATAACAATGCTAGCATTTTGTCTCTTTTTTACTAAAATTACCCCCATATACGTGGTAGTTTCAAAATAAGGACTTCGGCATAATTAAAAATATTTTCTTGATATAGAGATTACACAAGTAATATTTTACTAATTAACACGTTCAATGCGTCGAACACGGCTCCCGTGTCCATACAAAATATTTGTATGGACACGGGAGCCTTGAATGTTTAGTGTACTCATAAATGTCTCCCGATAAGGATTCGTCGCCGGTTTCATGTGTTTTGAAGACACTTGTTTATGATGTTTAAATAGAAAGTAGAATTTGATTTTTAACAAAGTTATGGGTATTCAAAAATTCGCGAATTTTCAGCACCTCTGTATGACATTAAGTATTTTATACGCAGTGAACGTGTTAAACAACAAACCAAAATAGCTCTTTCTTTTAGTTACAGAGGATGAATTATTTTCTTACAAAACTGTTTTTCTTTTACATTATTTATTTACATGGCAAGTTTATATTATATGTGAAAAAACAAGACATATGTTACACAAACAACATATTTCAAGTGAGCACTCTAAAATTATATGGACATGGGTTTATTTTTCATGACCACAGTAAACTAGGCTTTTGCCTGTATATCACTAGGGATATATGAATATGAAAAAATATTTTGATACTTTTTGGAAATTTTTAACTATGATATTATTAAAATCCTTTGTCGAAAATTCACATCAACTTGATATGGCACCTAATGACAAGTATGTATCGTGTGAGTCTACCCTTTGTATATTACACAAATTCGAAGGAATTAACAGCCCACTCAACAATCTTTACCATTAATTTACGTAAATAACATTTCATTTAACACATCATACGAAACCAAAATCTTTTGAATCATGTGCAGGTCAAACTTATTTTCATTTATTAGGCATTCATTCAACCACTATGCATTATGAAATAAAATCTATAAAACAGGCTTACCTCAGTTAATATTCCTGCTCCACTATTAACATCCAGTATCTTTACTTTCTCAAAAGGTGTAACTGAGTTCCAATTATCTTGGACTAATTGAAATGTACCAACTGAGTGGTACACAGATTTCATAATGAATCGTACTCTGTAATAAAAGTTCAATAAGCTGATTTACTAACAATTAAAAAGAAATAATAATATAAAATATTAAAAATATCCCATTACTTATGCAAACATGTGAAATTCATTTCGATCTTAATTTTAAGGATTATTGATATTTTTAATGAAGTCACTAACAATCCAAGTTCATCATAGCTTATTTGACATTTCTATTCATTATTTTTTCAGGTCAAATGTTACTCCAAAATATTTTAAGTTCATTTAATATTATTTACTTATTGGAAAAATAAACAACACTAGTGCCCCTTACAAACAACAGCAAACAAATCAGGAATTGCGGGTTCGATTCCTGTCGGTAGCCAGATTTAATAGAAAGGGTTCCAGTCTAGTTTATACTAAAGGCTTACTCAATCACTTTTCTGGATGATTGAAAGAGCCACGTGGCGATAAGCCCACCAGATTATATATACTATGTACAACTTAAGTATAATACAATACTATGATAAACTGTTATTGTTTTACTATTTACAAAATAATAATTGTTTTGTGGTTCTTTTTATTGGTTGCAAAATAAACAAAGGGCATTTTTTAATTAAATGTCCAATGTCTAGCTCTAAAACTATTGAAAAAGGCCATGTTACTTCCTGTAATATGACTAAATCTGAGCTGAAATCTTAAATTTGGTTCTTTGAACAAGGGCATTTGTTTCTGTCCAATATTTTGAGTGCATTTTTTATGGTTTGATATGTTATTAAACCTTAGAAGTTTGGTAGAAGAATTTGAGCTGAATTCAATGACACCAATAACTCTTTTTCAAATTTTGGTGGACATGGGGTGCTTTCGAACTGAAGATCTCATATTATATTACATACATAGCTCTAAACCATTAAAAAGTGGACTCGATGCAGTACACATATAATTCAAAAGAGGTAATTTATAATATTCAAATACAAGTTTCAAAGAACACACTTTTTCACATATATTATAACTTGCAGAAAAACACGAATAAGTACAGGAATAAAACTTACATAGATTTCATGATGAAATCAATATTAAAGTTTAAAAAACCAACTTTAAAATTTATAATCTGAGTTTTTTAAATTGTTAGTAACGTTGTCTCCACAGACAATATTTATTTTACCTTATTTTATTATAGGCGTGTAAATAGCGAGCATCTCCATTTTTATCCCATAATCTTTGTGTTTCACTCGACAAGTCCTTAAGTGATTTGAACTTATCTGGCGGTTTTGAGAAATCATCTTTTGAGCTAAACTGAGTAGTACCCAAATAAATTATTCTCATAACATTTTGATTTAGAATAGTGTTAGTTTTTTTTGAAATTCCAATATAATTCCTTGGTAAAAACCTGAAAGCAAAATTAAGCACACATGTAAATTGCATTTTAATCTTGGCTCGCAGGCCAACATTAAAGTCTGCTAGACTTGACCCAAAAATCACACATATTTTCTATATGTGTACAATTTTGAAAAGCACAAGTGAAAATGAATTAATTTATGGTCATTAGAGAGCTCAAAATAATGTTCAACATTGTTTCAAACAATCAACCAATGACATTGAAGCTGTTAAAAATATAAATTATGCGGAATAAAATATAAATGTCACTTTAAGTGGGCTTTATTTTGTGCTAACAAACATTAGTATTTCTAGTCACACGTATCAGATACATTAAAAATAAATATAATATACAATATATTAGTGACTAAATGCCAAAATAAAAAAATCCTAGTTGTTTTCCCCCAGTGTCCACTTTTAATATGAATATGTATTTCTTACTTTACAAGTTTCCAGTCACTATGAGTAAGACTTTTTTTCCCTTAACACTTCGAAACAATTGTAGATAGGAGGATTCATTGAATAATGTAAACTATTGTATAATTTATTTCTAGTAATAATTTATCATTACATTACATATGAAGTTCAACTAAGTAATTTTCTGAATGAATAAAGAAAGACTAAAATACATAATGCAAATGTGAGTGGAAGGCATGAGAGACGAAGACCAAGGAAAGTATGGTTGGATCAAGTGTATCATTTTGAAAGAAGGAAATGTATAAAGTCAGAGAAATCACAGGAGTTATATGGATGTAGAAGAAACTAAGGATATTTGTCAAGATAGGAAAGTCTGATGCACTGTCCTCTGGAGATGGCATGATGGTATTTATGTACTAAGTAATTTATTATTAAATATTCTAATATGGAGTTCAGCAAAGTAAAAGCTGTAAAAATCCAGATGAATATAAATTGCTGAAACTTCTATGTGGTCCTTCACACTTAACCTTTTTAAAGGCATATAGGGTGTGGGCTGAAAAACATCAGGTGTCCCCGTGGCTGGGTTCGCCCTATATTGGTGGGGTGTATCTTGGCCGAGGGGATGTTATTAGATGAGCCCAGACCTTTTGATAGTGTCTGTATTTAATGTATTATCTGCAATTTATGTGTTTTAGAAGAGTTATTTAAATATAATCTGTACATACTATGTTGCTATCAATAAACCTATTATTTATTTATTTATATTTAAATGACCTATACATTGGTTCGTGAAAAAAATTACATGTACATTTAAATGTTTGATAGATAATTAGTTTGTAAACTGACCTTGATGAAAAAAATCACTGATGCCAAGTACCCATTATTTTTTCCACGATAATACACTTACGTACTCTTTATATTACACGAAAATAAAAATAAACAAATAAGGTCACAAGTAATTTATTTATCAATCTAACTGTACACTATTTTTTAACTTAATTTATAAATTAAGTTAAAATAATAGTGTACAGTTAGAAAAGTACATTTCGAGTGGGAAGTTTACTGATAAAAGGGGTGTAGTTTACTGAAAACGGGTGTGGTTTACTGATAAAAGGGGTGTAGTTTACTGATAAAAGGGTTTGTTTTACCTGTTTTTGTCTGTTTTATGACAGTTGCAACAAATAGAAGTTAAAGTGTGCATTTAAATCCATCGCCAACAGATTAGCACCACTGCATTTTAGTGTAGCAAATGTGGATCAATAGATCGACATATTAGGGTGATTAAGGGTTAAGGAAAGGAGAGGCTTTTCAAAATCTCAAAAAAAAATTGTGAGATTTTTAAATCTTAAAAATTTATTTAGTGAAGCTGTATATGATAACTACTAAAGACTTACAAAATGTTGCCTACATATATTTATATTTTTCAATGAAAAAGATGTCTTGCAAGCAAATGCCTATTGAAACTTTTAAGAAATAGTTTAAATCCTTGCACACTTAACTAATTGTTAATTCAGTTTATCAGTTTTCCTCCAAAAACATGAAAATATTGCTACTATAGCAATATTTTCATGTTTTTGGAGGATGTAAGCTGGGTTTATAACATAATTTATATGGAAAAATATTTCTCACTTAACGAGTTCCTGCTAAAAGGGAAGGTTAGCAATGGATTAATTTGTCAAATGTGGGAAATAGCTGCATTTATTTACTTCATTAGAAAAGACGCTGTTTTATACTCATAATAAACTCAAAGAAGCATAAAGGATTAACAAAAGTGCATATTTAATACATATGTAACTGTTCTGGATGCAAATAAGTAAAATGCATGGAAAAAAATAATGCACGGAGTGTAAAAAGATTAAAAGACAAACAGGAAGTTACTGTAATGGATGAAGAAAATAAAAGGTATAAGAAATAATTTGAAGATGTCTATGAAAGTCCTGATGGTCTTAGAAAAAAAAACCTTTACAGCTTGAATAGATTTTTTTCATAGATCCAACTTCATTCATTCTTTCTACATGCCCAAACCAACTCGATGTTCTTTCATTACATTTAACACTACATCTTCTTTCAATCCGCATCTTTCCTAATGACCTCATTCCTTATTCTGTCATACCCACATATTCTAAGCAATACTAACATTTATAACACATTAATCTAACTTTAATTGCTCTTTGGTAACAATACTCGCATGCACTAGATGTGTATGAGTTTTATTGCCTCTTTACGTGTGCTAGTATTGCCAATATGTGTGATGATGAACTTCATGCCAACTTCAGTGATTCTAAACATGAAGACTTGAATAATAAAGAGGGGGAAGACAATTTTGTCTTCCAGCCGCGCTCTTCAATATGTCTGCATCATCAATTCGGTTATATCGAAGGGACTTCCATAGCCTAGTTGGTAAGATGCCTGTCTTCGGACCTGGGAGTTGCAGATTCAATTCCCATTAGAACTCAGACTTTTTTAAAAAAGGTTTACAATCTGGTTTTCTTCTTGGTTTCTGATAATTGAAAGAGATAATCACAAACTACTGGTTGGTTAGAAGAGATTGTCACATGAAAATATGCCCACCAGTTTGTATACAACAAAAGTGTAAAAAAAATATGCTCGTACATATACAAATATATATATGAATTAATTGATATCCTAAGGTTGGAACCAATATACCATAGTGAGTAGCCACCTTTGTTTCTTTGGATATGCACCTTACAGTTCAAACATTGTATTCATTAACTGCTGCTACTATTCTTTCAATATCATAAATCAAGGTGAAATATGCTTCCGAAATACACAAAGCCATCAACTTGCTCCAATAAGTAACGAATATAATGAACAATAGAATCAGGCATTAACTGATCAGGGGTAACTGTTTGTTAGAGATGGATATTATTAGTAGAATTGAGAAAAATATCTTGAGATGGTTAAGGGATAATTAGAAAATAAGTTTTAAAATACTTACAAAACAAATAAATACAACTTAAAAAAATGGGGAGATAAGAAGAGATAGACCAACAAAATGGGGAGATAAGAAGAGATAGACCAACAAAATAACGGAGAGATATATTTGGAATAATTTCAACTGAGGGAAAGATGAGAAATAGAAGAGCATGTGTTATAAAAAGTATGGATGTGGATAGGGTAAAAGTTGTGTATGTGAATATGTAGGTGATGAGATCTGTCCTCAATGTCTACCACAAAAGGAATATGGCGTGATGATTACATATATATAATAAATGAAATTGTGTAAATACTAAGTGAACAATATTTTGTACTTTGTATTTATTTAAATCGTCATATTTCTATTTAATATGAATACTGTTAAGTTTAAATTAAATAAAAATATAATTCTTTTTTCTATCCCACTAATTTTATTGTACATATCTGACCTACTCTCACTTAATTATCCATTCATTTATAGTAACATATGTAAATTTATTGTTCAAAACTCCTTAAATGTTTAGTACTGCAGTAGTTTCTCACAAATTATTACACTGCCTCCTTTACTTTAAATTGTGATTGGCACAAATCGTCCTCTTTGTAGGATGGAATGCCTAATTAACTAATAATAATAACAATTTTATTGTGACAGAGATATGTACTACCTAAGGTAAATATCAGATAGACTCACTCATAAGTGGAGCTCAGTAATTAGTTATTTTGAATAATATTCACATACTTAAAAAAAAAAACACTAAAATGTAAAATAAATATTAAAAAATATAAATGCTAACTTACATTTGTAGCCCGAAATTGGGTAATGCCTTCGATTTTATGCAGAACATTTTTTTTAAAACTTAATCTATCCTATTAAGATTAATTAATGTACAATGGTTAAAGTTACAAGAGCTAAAATTATAATCAGATTAAAAATATACACCAAACATCCTTGTGTAGATAAAATCACAGTTTTTATTATTGTTACAAACCTACAATTTTTACTTGCCTGTAATAAAATTTTAATTCAAGAAAAAAATATCAATAAAAAAATGTATTCAAGTATACCCGATTACAAATAAAATCCCTTAATTAATAATTAATAAAAATGGATCTTATAAATTAATTTATGAGCTAACCTTGCAACATTTAATAAAATAAAATAAAGACATTTTTAATTTCAATAATCCTAAAAAAATATTTGTTGAATTGGCTGTAGAATACGTGTTTTACTCTAAATTATTTTCAACCAAATTGTTAAATAGTTTACGCGATAATTAACTTACAGAATAAGTAACAAACCTGTTTCATTGTTAGAAATCATATTCCAAAAATAAAAATAATAAAAGTTGTGTTCAAAATCTTTAGAAAATAATTTTGAAATTGTTTTTCAACATTTTTTTATGCTAAATATTTATGTTCTAGTTGGTTTTAAACAAATATTAATTTACATATAGAAATATGATTTGCTTTATAAATTTAATACGAAAAATTACTTCAAACACTTGTATTAACTTGTCATATGTGCATTTGTATATACGACACTATTGTATCGTAAATAAATAAATAAAACATGCAAAATATAAAATATCAGGATCCACACTGCTAACAAGGCTTGCCAGTCTAATTTCAAGACCTGGAGCAACTCAAAAACAAAACCTGAGGCTCACAGATCAACTGTAGTCTGCAATCTGAAATAGGGCTATTTCTAATGATATGTATTAAAGAAAACAGTTCAATAAAATATATGCTTCAATGAATGACATGCATCCATTTTTAGGGAATTCTAGACATAACATAGATCAACTATCATTTACTATTGGTTTTTCATCCTCTCATTACAAGGTTCATGGATGTTGAATAAAAGATCTTGTATTGTAGATGATATTTTAAGAACAAATTTTCAGACTATCAATACCAAGTTATATTGTTTGATGTGCCAGCTTTTGATTAATGTTGATAATGTGGTTCTTGAAATAATTCTTTAACTGAAATTGCCCATTATTATTAACACAATACAGAGCCTATAGCAAAATGAGATCTTTTTGTAATTTTGATACCCAAAAAATGTCAATAGACCACTGCTAGGCCAGTAATTTATAAATTGGCTACCCCTGATCTAAAGCAAAACAGCAAACAAGAATCAAAATACTGACTGCCCATCTCGAGTATTTATTATTAATTTACACTGAATGTTATTGAACACATTTCAAACAATTTTCAAGTTCTTATTCATTATGCTCTTTACAGAGCAGTCGTGATCATTGAACTTGATTTTGCAAGTGAATTGCCTACACTGAAAAAACAATGATAAGCCTCCATTTCTCAAGATCAGTAGCATTTCTATTATACTTCTCAGATCTGTCCATTGTGTTGATCTGCCTTGTGATCGGGATCCTTCTATTTTCCCTTTGACAACCAGTCTCTCCATTGTATTTTCCCGTCTGATAATGTGAATGAAGTACCTGAAGATTCACATATTCATATCGATTTAATTAATTCTAGTTGTACTACAAAGCATACACTGTAAAATTTGTAGAACAACCAGAATTAACTAAATTATCCTACATGCTGTCCATGGTATATGCAATGTACATTGCCAACACCATACTCCAAAGCATCTATCTTCTTATGTTCTCCTTCTCTTAATGTCCATATTTTGGCAGCATACAAAAAGATTGGAAAAAGCAATGTCCTTCCAAGTTTTACTTTAGTAGACCTAATAATGTTAATGTCTCTCCATCTATTCTTCAGTTAACTATAATTGATGGTGTGATGCTGCTTTTCTTTTTTATTCAAAGTTATCTTATAATGAAACTAAAGAATGCTGAAAAATCTTCATCCAGGTCGATCCACAGCCTGGCTTTCACCATCTTCCTACATTAAACAAGACTTTAAATCTCCCTATCATAGCACTGCATGGTGTAAAATCGAGTACCTAATGGGCAATACGAGTCAGTATCCAGTTTGTCATGATGTGCTTAGTTGTGGCTGGATATCTGTACATAATTTGAAACCTGCACTAAGCTATTACCGTGAAGGAATATGTTTCAATCAAATGGAGTATGTTTTGTTTCATTTAGCATACTCATACATATCATCACACCGTGTCCTTGCGGGATAGGCAGATAGAACTGTTATCTAATGTTATCTAAGCACACAAGTTTCGCCTCCTTCACATTCTTACATTTGCAATCTTTGTACAATCTCCTATTATTCATACTATTCACTTTAGCCTCTTTCAAAATCTGGTCAATCTGGTTGAGTTACATTATCCTCGGACTACCTTTTCCATGCACATCTAAGAAATTAATGAAAGAAAATGATAATAATTATACATAGATGCCTACAATGCTGTTTAGAATTATTCTTAACACTTTGTTTTACATACACCTTTTCCCTGTCGAGGTGGACAAAGGACAGAGTGCCATAATTTCCTATTGCCATACACATCCTCTATATCCATACACCTTCTAATATAACTCCTAAAATTTCTCTGACTTTTTACATTTTCTTCTTTCAAAATATTCACTAGATCCAATCATGCTTTCCATTGTCTCCATCTACCATGTCCACGTTTTGTTTTGAATTTATAAAATACACCACTAAATAAATTCAGGTAGAATGATATTGCAAAAGATATTTTAAACTGCGTTATCAATAATGTTGAACAAGTCGATTCTTCACCTAGTAATAGTTTGTTCAATTATCTCAGAAGCAATTATTCCATCCAATTCTTCAAGATGGTCACAAAACTCCTGCAATATAATGAAAAAGAATGGAATCTTATTCAATAACCTATTATAGATGATTAAAGCATACTAATAATATAAGATGATAAATTCAATAGGCCTGATTAATAAAAAGCCCCGAGTAAATAATATAAAATTAAATGAAAAATGTTCAATAAATAAAAATAAATTTATTTTTCCACATAAAAACTTACAACACATTTTCCAATTTACATTATTGCAGTGTATCAAAAAGAAATAACAAAAGGTTATAGTTTTGGTTTAAGGTTTTATTACACTGTCTTTACTGCATGAATTGCATAGTTCATTACTGTATTTGAAGTCCAATACCATTCATTGTTTAAGATAAACAAGAACATTCCATGAACAAGTTTTGTTTTACAGCCATCTGAAAAAAAAAAGATAAAATAAACAACACACTAGTCTCCCAGACAGGTTCTAAGACTGAGGAAATGACGGAGGACTCTCCTGAACTCAATAATGTCTACATCAAAGATATGCACCAATGTGTTAAGTATAATAATAGATGAACATTTTTTGGAGTAATGTATGAATTGCAGACGACCTGACCTTCAGTGCCTCCTCAATTTGCACGCTCGGCACTGAAGGTCAGGTCAGTGGAGAGGTAAACTATAATTTTCAATCATTACATTTTCTAATTTTGATTTTTTTCTCACTTTAAATAATAAGTACCGGTGTATTAAAAAATAATATTTTAATCAATAAATAAAAATGTTTTATTATAACTTCCTTTCATTTTTATTAAGTTGGTAGATTTGTTTAAGGCATTTTTGGTCCCTTTATTCCACATTTATATGAGTTATGTATCTCAATGTAAGCGGATTTCTATGTTCATGGTATAAATGTATCTTCCCATTTTGTATTAGTTTCTTGCCTCAATTTGCACAATTTAGATTTACACTATTTCTTTTGGAACTTGTCTACTGTGTAGATCAGAGATGATTGTGTTTGAAATGATTTCACAATAAAATAAAAAATAAAAATCATTTCACAGTAAGTAAACCTAGGTGCCATGCTTGCTGGGGATAAGGGTCTCGGGGATAAGTTGTCTATTAGGATATTATTGTCAGTGGTGCTTTTAACAATATGTGAACATATGAGGCTGAGAAGTCTAATATGTTCACATATTGTTAAAAGTTTGCTGAAATGGCTGAAGAGTCATCTATTTGGCGCCTAAATGCTGCCCACAAGGCTCTGAAACTCAGCACATTAGTCAAGCCCAAGAAAAAAGACTGCTCTATTTCAAGAACAAACGCCTTGTGGGGATGGATGATGGACATCAGGTGGTAATATTGATGTTGGTGAAACTATTGAAAAATTAGACAATTTATTTTTCAACACAACTGCAGCCCATAACTACTACGATACATGTGAGGCGTCGGAGATGATTGGGTAACATGTTGAAGAATCTGGGTGACAGCTGGCCAAGATCTAAACTGTTTTATAACTCACTAGAAATACAACAAATCAGACATTTATCTTATATCATCTATCGGTGTTATGATAAGGAGATTTGCAGTCTTGATCTAAAGTGGATAGGGTAGAGCTATGTTCCGACCTGAATGGAAGCATTTTGTGTTATTCTTACGTTCCTGATGGAATGAATTCATAATTTACTTACGTTTTTCTAAAAGCCTTGACATGTCACTAGGTGAAATAAACTTTTCCCACTGGTGGGTCCCTTTAGGTATGATACCCAGAACATTCTCAGCAATCAAAATTCCCCCCAGCCATGACATATTGGTCTTGTTGAAAGTTGTTAGGAATATAGATCCACCTGGCTTGAGTGTTTTGACACAAGAGTGGATGAATAGGTCCTTGTCATTGACATGTTCAATTATCTCAGAAGCAACGATTCCATCAAATTCTTCAAGATGATGGTCACTAAACTCCTGAAATATCATGAAAAAAAATGGACTCTTATTCAATAACCTATTATACAATTGAGCTCCTCTTGGCATAGTATCTTAATAAAAAAAATGGCAAATTTTACTTGAGATCACCAAAAAATTATGATAATTCAACCAAGTAGTGTTCAAAAAACATTAATGATTTTTTCATAATTTTCTAAATATATATATGTTCACATTGATATTAAATTTAAATACATTTTTAGAAGTGTGTTGTAAAATGCACATTTGTTAACTCTCCAAATTTCTAATTAGTGTTTTGTTTAGGACTCAATATGGAGTGAAAAAATAAATTTTAGTTTGTTAAACCAATTGTGAATAAAATTTTAGTTACCCAAGTGAAAAATAAATTTTGAGCTTATATATAATAGGGTTTCTGGGACAAATTGGTAAATAACATTTTATCATTTCTGAAATATTTCAATTTGAAACTCCTTCCAATTTATCAATCAGGGCATTTACATTTTTTTTCCATCGCATGAAAATATATCATAGTATTTCCAGTTATTTGATGTTATAGCCATTTAATGTTCATTATCAAAAATAAATTCTCAAAATTTTGCATTTACCACTTTGCGCTAGAAACCCAATTATACATTTATTTTATTCCATCAGCAGTTTTTTATGTAAAATTTCTTAATTTCAATATTATAAATTAAAAATCTATCAAACTTATAGGTATCTTTATGCCTGAAAACGATTATTAACGTGGGGAGAGTAGTTCAGTGCCGATTTCAAACTGGCAACATTCTACACAGTCTACCATATAGTGTTATCTTACTTTTATCATTTTGAGTCCTAGTCTCACTTATCATACATACATTATAATATTACCATAGGTAGTAAGTTATACCATTTAGTTCATGGGCAGTTTCGCTTCTCGCCTGCCATCTACCAGTTGGACATCACTGGCTTATAGGTTCCACCTTGTCCATCTTCTAAATGTATGTTACATTGAATTAATCTTCTTATTAAAATTATTGGGAGTACAAATTAGTTCGGTCCGTTTCCAAAAGATGGCTCTGGCTGTTATGAATGGTTGAAGTGGTCGAAGACAAGCCTCGCTCTGGACAGCCAAAAAAAATTCGAGGACAAAGAATTAGAGGCATTACTCGAAGAAGATCAGAGTCAAACGCAAGAGGAGCTTGCAGAATCATTGGGAGTGACTCAACAAGCCGTTTCCGTACGATTGAGAGCCAAGGGAATGATTCAAAAACAAGGAAATTGGGTGCTTTATGAACTGAAACCGAGAGACGTTGAAAGGCGATTTTTCACTTGCGAGCAGCTGATACAAAGGCAACAAAGAAAAGATTTTTTGCATCGGATTGTAACTGGAGATGAGAAGTGGATATTCTACGACAACCCCAAGAAGAAAAAATACTACGCTAAGCCCGGTCAATCGTTGCCATCGACCTCAACATCAACACCAAAACCGAACATACATGGTTCGAAGATCATGCTCTGTATCTGGTGGGACCAAAGGGGTATTGTTTACTATGAGGTGCTAAAACCTGGCGATTCCATTACGGGCGATCGGTATCGGCTACAATTAATTCCTTTGAGCCGTGCATTGCGAGAAATACGGCCGGAATACGAGCAAAGACATGATAAAGTTATTCTTCATGACAACGCTCGGCCTCATGTCGCAAAAGTCGTAAAAAATATTTGGAAACACTCAAATGGGATGTTTTACCTCACCCGCCGTATTCCCCGGACATTGCTCCTTCTGATTACTGGTTGTTCCGAAGGATGCAGCACGATTTGGCAAGTCACCGGTTCACTTTTTTCGTAGAAATCTAAAATTGGCTCCAAACTTGGATCGCCTCAAAAGACGAGTCATTTTTTCGAGATGGAATTCGAAAATTACCTAAGAGATGGGAAAAAGTAGTAGCCAGCGATGGGCAATACTTTAATTGATCTGTTCATTCATTTTGTTTAGAAATAAATGCATTTTTGAACACAAAAAAGCGGACCCAACTAATTTGTACACTCAATACTTAACGATATTTATGTAAATTAATTATATCTTAAATAAACTTTACATACCTCAATAGAGCTATGAACATATTTTAAATTATCCAGCTGAGATTCTTCACAATGATATTTAGCCAGCGCTATCAATTGATCACTCGCATCAAGACCTAATACCGAAGCGCCCAACCGACTTAATGGCTAAAATAAAAAAGTAAAAAACATTAGTTTATGAAGCCAGTTGTTTTTACATAATAATTTATGTGATGAATACAAGTTGAAGATTATCTTGATCACATGGAATAAACTTCCTCTGGAGTGTGGGAAGGCTGAGCTTTAAAACCTTCAATTGACTTCTTAGGAAGACTATTTGAGAGGTGTTAAATCTAGATGTGCCTTTGGATTGATTTATGTTACTTAATGATGCCATAGTTGATTGATTGATGTGAAAGTATAATATTTAGTTTTTTAAATCAATTAACCACACCACTAAATGAACTTAATTTAATATTTAAGACTATGAAAATAAATTAACTTTTACAAAAGTAACAATAATTTAATATTCTTGTCCCCTTTACTCTTGCCAGAATGGTAAATGTGTCTAAGCTATTACAGAATTTAATGAAGCATGAATATCCGGATTTTTTATTTATTTGCTACTGTATTAGCCATGACAAGTCTGATGAATATATGGATTAACCGGTCTTTATTCAGAAGAACCAGAATCCATCTAGATAAACTTCTATTTCAATCCCTAGTCCACATTTTCACTACAAAGTATTGTATGGAGTGGAAACGTATATGATTAAAAAGAGAAGATTAAAAAGAACAAAAGGAGAAACATGATTGATTCTTTCGAGATGTGGTGTTGGAGGCAGATGGTCTGTATTATGTTATATGGACCGCAAGACAATTCAACGTCGCAATCATCCAAGAATAAGAGATTACCGAAAGACGGTTGATAATATACAGAAAAAGCATCCTAATGAAAATTTGGAGAAGCTGGTGATCACAAAATAATGAAAGTTTGGGTAAGCTGAAGATCATAGACTGTACAGCACCAGAACAAAACTGTAAAATTGGGGCCTGGTTGCCACACAATCCTCAGAGGTTCTGGCGTGACTCCAATACGTCTTGGTGACAGCATGGCGAACAGATTTCCCTTTCCCTTTTGAAGGCAGAACTTGGATGAAAATAAAACAAGGTTCAAACAAGAATGTATTTTGGTTCATTTGACACCCTTCATATATGCTCCTACACACTGAAGCATACTGGCCTAACGCTTAAGTAGCACATGTAGTACCACGTAAATATGATCGCGGACTTCTTCTCCATCTCATTCTTTGGAAAGCAGTGGTCACACAAAGATGTCACTCGACACCTGCTTATCGGCCAGCTTGAACTTATTTATCTTTATCCAAGCCGTCTGATCCACAATGATGCGATGTGTGGACCACATATGAGGAAGTTTTATTACAATACAGAGCATACAATTATTTAATACTCGTACGATACAGAGCACTAAAATCTAGTGATGCATACAGAGAAAGTTGAGAGAAAATTATCAAAAATAAAGTGTTCCATATAATGAATGGACCAATTAAAGGAGTTAACAGAATAATGTTGCATTCAACATGGCCTAGAACCAAGAAGAATGGATACAGATGTTGCACCAAGTTTCAGACGTAGCAGAAAACCACAGTGCTCAGCATTGAGCACATGATGAAGATAGTAGCATATTTACAAAATTTAAAAATACTTGCAAAGCTCATAAATCAATGAATAACACACTTATAGATATTTAAATGACAATACTAATATAATGCAATTAAAGTTCAAGAAATTCTGAAAAAGATTTTTTTTACCACATAAATTCATACATTCAGTCGGAGAAATCTTCAGTAAAATTTGGTTTAAATTCTTGAAATTGCAAATTTTTCTAAATCATACTTCTCAAATATTTTAATTATCTTTTATAGAAAAGAAAACACATCAGGTATTTTAGATTTAAAAAAATGCTTACTTCAGTTAGAATTCCACCACCACATCCAACTTCAAGCAGCTTTATCCCGTGTAGTGGAATAGCAGTCTCTTTATTCATATCTAGCGTAGGATTTGTGCATATGAGACCGTCGCGAATGAATGGAACCCTGCAAACCATATTTAAAATTGATATGTATAATAATCCCTCCATTTATGCGGTCTCTATTTAAGTGAATTAACTTTAACGGGGTTTAATTTATTTGAAATTCATAATAAACTTTGAAAAAATGATAATATAAATATTTTCAATACAATATAAGAGACTGGACGGGGATGGGGCATGTGGAGGACCTGTTTCGGGTTGCGCAAGATAGAGAAGCCTTTGCCAGAGAGATTGCCAACGTCGGGGGGACCTGATAAGGCACGACAAGATGAGGAAGAGAGAAAAAACTTACTTTCAATCAATTAGTTAATAAAAGAAATACCTTAATTTATTCATGGAATGTAATATTCCCATTACTCCTCGAGTATCCCACCACTGATCTCGAAGTTTCGCATGAAAAGTTACATCCTGATGATCTACTGTGCTTGGTTTTGGAATATTTGACATGTTTTCTTCATAAGGCGGTTTACCTGAAGATGAATCCGTTTTTGAAGATAGATATCTCATTGAAATCAGTAAGTCTGTTTTTGAAGTAATCCATCGTTTTGAAACAATAGATTTTATCGCTTCAATTAACATTTTGTTATATTACTAGAAAAGAAAGGAGTGAAAATTAGAAAATATGCCACAATTAAGATAATCTTTTTAACTTCTAATATCAGTCATTAACTAACAAAAAATTAAAAATTATTTTAGATGTTTCATTATGAACGGTTATTGTTCTTTTTGTGACAAGTGAGGGAACAAACCTTCACATGCAATGCGACCATTACTGATCATAGAAAACTTTTAAAATAATCCAGTTTTCATTCGTTGATAATGACAAGCTTGACATTGCTGGGACACTTAGAACAGACGAATTTTGAAACAATAGTTATTGCATTATGAAACATTGGAATCTAGATCTATTAGACTACTGGAACTTTGAGGTGGGATGGCGTGATGAGGGGTCTAGAAAATTTGAGCTTTACTCTAAAAAGTGAGCTTATGGGATATAGAGAAGTCTACAGAGAAGTGGTTCATCAGACTAAAACCTTCACAGTCATTGTACCGGAAATGATTGAGTAAATTCAGATTTTAAGTAAAAGTAAAAACATGAGAGCAATTATAATTCATTGTCGTAGACCTTAACAAACCTTATGAATGTTGTTAGGCTACTTCAGATTCGTTATTAGATCCATCCAAAATAATTCGAAATGGAGCGGTGATGAGTGTTTTGAGCATCCAGCAAAATTATATATGAACACCTACAGGCGTTTTCTGCACTAAAAGTGTTTTATATACACTTTTCCAGCATAACTTATCGATAGTTACAGTATGTTTAATAGACTGATTGTGAAATATGGGTTCTTTAGCATTCTTTCAATAAAGAAATGTGATGAAGAAATAGTCAAAGAATTCATGAAATATGGGCTAGACAGATTTTATAGAACTATTGGTCAGATCAGTCGAAGTTAACAACTACATTTTGATTCACAAAAAAATGTTACTTATGAAAATAAGTATGAAGAAGATTCAGACATTTATTAAGTATAACCAGGGCTGTTTTTGTCATGTAACGCGGTGGAACAGCGTTCTAGCGCCTTTTTTCACGGTATTTTTAATTTTTCAAAAGCAATTAGATGAAACAACATTCGCGTGTACATAATTACAATCCATATTTATATAATTCGTCAAAATGATATCTGTGTTGGTTTGAACCGGATATAATATGGATGGATTCGTCATAAATTTGACGTCATTATTTTCATTTCCTTTATTTTTTAGTGTAAAAGCTTAGCCCCAAGTTTAAAATTTTTTAAAAAATCCAGTTACTTCTCAACCGCCGGTCCCGTTAATAAAAAGTCCAAAAAAATAACAGAAACGGCGACAGAAAAATTGGTTTGGAAATATCGGTACAAGTTGATGTTCCTGAATCATCTCAAGCTGATCTTGAGGAACAAGGGCGGACTCAAATTGATTGGCCTGATTACTGGTCATTAGATCAAAAAAACTATTTTTGCTCAAAAATTTAATGGTTACATTGATACACAAAATAAAACTTGGCTGCACACCTTGAAAACTATTTTTAAAAAACTATTTTTGCTCAAAAAATGAATGGTTACATTGATACACAAAATAAAACTTGGCTGCACACCTTGCAGAAATGTAAGAACTCTTGGAACTGAAACGATGATGGGAATGAAAATTTCCAAAGATTGGCCCAACAATGAAATCACCTATTCTGGGAAAGATAGGAAGCTACAATTGAGCTCACTTCGAAAAAAAAATTCAATCACAGAGAATCTGCTGCACACAAAGCAGCATTAAAAATTATTTCTGAAGTGGAAAAATAGAAGATTGAAAACATTTTATAAAATCATTATCTCGCAAAAAAGTAATAACGACAAAAAAATTTCAAACTGCATATAAAGTGGCAAAGGAAAATCAGTCATTCAATACGTTTGAAAGTGAAATTAATCTCCAAGAACTAAATGGAAACGAAATGGGTTATATTCTCCATTCAACAAACGCATGCATTAACATTGTAAATCATATAAGTGATGAAATGAGAAAAAATGTATTTAAAGAAATTGGTCAATTGAAAAATATAATTTTATTGATAATTGATGAATCAACCACCATAAGCAAAAAAACCACCCTCATTTTGTATGTTCGATGCTGTATCGAAATCGTTAGAATGAATTCACCAATTAATTTAATTTTGGACTTAATCGAACTTGAAATCGTAACGGCAAAAGAAATATTTGAATTCTTACTCCAATGCCTTGATTTTTATGGGATGACAGATTATTTAAAAAAAATATTTAGTTTCGGTAGCATGCGACGGCGCTGCTGTGATGTTAGGATTTAAAAATGAAGTGAAATTATTGCTGACAGAATAATTTATTTCCATTATAGTTTGGCATTGTGCACAGATTAAAAATATCATTATTAGTGAGGTGCATTTCGGGAACTTCACCAGAATTTCCTGTAAAGGTGGGGGTACATCAAGGATCGGTATTTAGTCCGCTACTGTTCATCTTAGTCATGGACTATTTAACTAACCAGGAAATGAACAGTCTCCTAAAGATCCTACTATTTGCAGACGATATCGTATTAATAAGTGAAAACCTGCAAAATAGTCCGGAAAAGTGGAGAAGAATCTTGGAGGACAATAGATTGAGAATGAGCAGAAAGAAAACAGAGTATCTGTACCTACCATTTGAGAACACAAATGCTGTCACTCTCGTAATGCAAATGGATGGAGAAACATTACCAAATTGTGACTCCTTTAAGTATCTTGGGTCACTCATCCATAGCGATGGAGAATGTGCAGCAGATGTAACACATAGAATTAGTGTGAGATGGATGAAGTTTAGATCAATGACGGGAGTTCTATGTGATCCGAAAATTCCAGTCAAGTTAAAAGGAAAAGTATACCAAACGATTGTCAGACCCGCACTCCTGTATGGCTCCGAATGCAGGACGATGTATAACTCTTACTCTAGGCAACTAGAAACTGCTGAAATGCGCATGCTAAGATGGTCAGCTGGTGTGTCCCTAAGAGACAAAATAAAAAGCTCACGCATTCGTGGAAGCCTAGGTGTTACAGACATCAACAGTAAGATGGAGGAGAGGCGATTGAGATGGTATGGGCACGTTGGACGCAGAGCACCCGATTACATTGTGAACCAGGCAATCTCCATGGATCTTCCTCGAATAACAACCAGAGGAAGACCAAAGAATTCATGGGTGGTGCAAAAAGATAACCTGATGCAGAATCACGGCCTGGGAGACGTAGTCCAGGACAGAAGAGCATACAACCTGAGGATGAGGAGAGCTGACCACAACAGTCTTCGCAGACAGTGAGTTGGGATGGAGCCAGGGAGAAGACAGATTAAAATTATCAGTAATGTTATAAAGGAAATCTCAGGAATCAATAGATTCAAATAATTTATGTATTGATAAACTGAAAAATAATAGAGCTGCACTTATGTGCAGAATCACTGGACATTGAGGTGGTGAAAATTGGAAGAGTTATAAGTACCCGATGGGTGGCATCTAGTTTTTGTTCAGTTTCGGCTCTGTGGAATAATTTTGAATCTCTTGTGCGTCATTTTGAAGAAACAATGAATGATCCTACAAGAGATATAAATGATAAGTGTACTTACGACAGCTTAAGGAAAAAATAAGATCTACAGCCTTCTAATTGGATAAAGCATTGATGTGCGACATTCTCCGAGAATTTTCAGAACTAAGTTTGGACCTACAAGATCGCAATGTGAACCTTTACATTGCAAATCGAAAAATAAATGCACTACTAGTATAGTCCAAGTTATTGAAAAAAGAAAACAGAACTATGGACCCTGTTATAAATGTTCTGTAGCTGCTGTATGCGATCTGCATTTTCGTGGAGTTTCACTTCACGAAAAAAAAAAAATTAAAATTATCCTATTGACCGGAAAATATTTTATTTTACATTGAAGGTCAATTGAAAAAAGGATGCTAGATAGCAAAGATGTTGAGTTTGCACTTTGGACTCGAGTACTTGACCAATAATATTGGCCTGAAGATATTGATAATCGGTTGACATTTGGAGAGAAGGAAATTGGAAACATATCAATCAGACTACAACTAAACGAACAAGAAACTCGTGCATTTCACGAATACATTCTCGAAATGACATCCTGAAAAACTATTGCGTTTGATATATGCTCTGAATTCTATTCCCATTTCTTCAAGTGAATGTGGACGCGGGTTTACGCAAATTAATCTAATTATTACCCCAATAAGAGCTTCGTTGAAAACCATCAAACCCGTCGAACGACCTTCACTTTTCGATCCTTCAAAATACGTTGATCTGTGATTACTCAGAGGAAGACATTCGGCCATAGACGCTAACACTAAGAAAAGGAATCGAGACGATTTGACCGACAAGAATTGGACCAAACTTTGGAAATCACTACTATACTTCAGAAATTTTAGGATGAGATTTGACAGTTGACAAATTTGCCCCAATAAAACCTTGTAACGACGATCAGTAATCTTAATTATTTTATCAACTTTAATATAAGCCTCGATTCTAATAAATAGCAAGTTATTTAGGTAAATACATTACAAAAAACTAACAATAATGACAAATTAATACATCTTGTTACAAATTAGCAAAAATGTGGCAGTTTGTCAAAATCAAATTGACGTTTGTCAAAAGTCACTACGTTGTCTGCATTGGCTAGGGATGGGTATTCGATAATTGGATTTTCGATTTTTTTATACCTAAAATGAAATGTTCGTAATTAGTTTTAATTCACAGTGGTCTATTTAAATATAGATACAAATCATACAATACATTAGAAAGTCAGTATAATGAAAATTGGGAATTAAAACATCAGTTGAAAGAAAAACAATTTTTTTATTTATAAAAAAACTATTCTGTTTGTAAAAAAAAACGATTTTACCCAGCCCTTTGAGACATGACGTTTAAAACGTCGCAGGACCCATCCTAGAATTTCTGAAGTATAGTATAAACTTTTATTCAAATATATGGTGTTTTTACAATTTTATTTTACATTTAGTCTTCAGTTGTATATTTGTAATTGTTTAACTTTAGATTTGACATATAGTATTTAAAATAAAATAAAAATATGATAAATTTTGCTTAATTTTTTATGCGATTCGTGGCATAGGAAAAGGTGCTTTAAATTTCATTTAAATGATATTTGAATATAATTTTCTTTAGTAAAAAAGCTTGACAAGAAGTGAGTTCTGGCACCTTTTTTTTTAAAAAAAAAGCCCTAAGTATAACAATATTAATAGATTTGTAGTTGCTGTACTTTGATAATTTAAAACCATATTAGTGTCTGAAATTAGATTACACCAATCAAAATTTAAAAATATATTTAAAAATAACCTATTAAGACAAAATTGTTATTAAAAGAAACAATAAGATGCAGCCCGTGCGTAATTCAACTATTAAAATATATAAAAAGTAATGCTGATAATTTTAGCTTATATCATTTTAAATAAATAAATACAAGTAGTGAAATTTAATATTGAAAAAGAATTCTTTCGTTTCTTTCCAGGGACTCACCATACGTTTCAATATATTCCTGTAGGACAAAAAACTGTACTGGAAAAAACTTAAAAATAATCTATACAAACATTTTGATTTTGATTATAAACTTCAAACAGCTTCCAACTTCAAAATTTCATATTATTTTTCTCAATATTTTCATTTTATAAATAATTGATTGACGTTTGTTTTTTTACGTAACTACTCGTATTTTATTCCATATAGCAACACAGTGTGACAAATAAGGAGTTGTTAAGCTAGATTCACATCACAAAGAACATTTAAACTCCTTGCGATACATTTTGTCCGATGGTTTATTACTTAGTTTGTTTAAAGGTTGGGTTTGGGAAATATAATAATTCATTAGCAATACTTTTTTTACTTTATGTTATTAATATAAAACACTTATGTGATATGAGCATTATTAGATTATGTCGATACTTAAGGATTTTTTTTGGAAATCTTTGACGAATCAATATTGATTAAGGAATTTTCATTAGTTTTTGGGTTAATTTTTTAGAAACAGCTTCAAGATTCTGGTAGTTTTTGATCATTTTAAATGTAAAAAAAATACGAATAAAATTGAATGTACATGTTTATTTGAGAAACTTATTGAAACTTATTAGACTATAATTTTTAACTCACAAAGAAATATTAAACTAATAATGTTCATTATTATAGTTTTTATATATTTCACATAGCATATCAGTTATTTTTTTAAATTTATGATACATAAACTAATTTCTTGCAACCGTGGATTAAGAATGAACCTATTTTTTTAAAAATAAGCACATTTAGTAATTTACAAATAATTATTCAATGGAGAATAAATATATTTTTGGATGAAGTACAATAAACTCATAACGTGCTTTGGGCATACCGTCCTTAATTATTAGCACGTGGAGCATCTGGGAAAATATACATAATTTATTTGAAGAAGCATGTGCAAGTGTTTTGTTCGCAGAGTCTAAAAAGGAGAAATGGTACATCATTGAAAATCCAAATATGGCTTATAACAACAAAAATAAACTAAGAACTTTTTAAGAACGTTTAATGATGAAATATCACTATAGTTCAGAAATTCTAGGATGAGTCCTGCGACAGCTCACAAATTTGCCCCAATACAACCTTGTAACGATGTTCAATAATTTTTATTATTTTATTCACTTTAATATAAGCCTCCATTCTAATAAATAGCAAGTTATTTAGGTAAACACATTACATAAGGTTGTATTGCGGCAAATTTATGAGCTGTCACAGGACTCATCCTAGAATTTCCGAACTATAACAAGCTATATAAATATCACATCTGACCAAGAAAATAGCGAAACGTCTAACACAAACAAACATAATAAACATTATGTAATAACTTTGTATAAACCTGGTAAGGAAGCAAAAAAAATCCTAACCATATCACTACTTTGCTATTTCTAGAAACCGTTCGAAAAAAAAACACCCGAGTAGGTAATCATCCTATTATTCCTATCAAAGATACCTACCGAAATCCACAATACCAGCTTCATTTTAAGTGATTGGCGAGCTCTTCCAAAACCGCATTTTTTTGTCACCTGTAGAACAAAAATAGCCTGTGTAAAAAAACAAAAATGGGACTACATCAATGGAACGTTTTATCGACAGTACTCTTTAATATTTATATAAACGAACAGCCATCACAATAAAATGATAAGTGCTTCATATATACATGTATGAACAATCTGACACTTGCATTATATGGTGAAAATATAAAAGAAATCGAGCTACAGGTGGAACTTTAACTAAAGGAGTTTAACTATTTTGTACTCAAATATATACAACAAAACTCTACCAAAACTCAATTGGCCCATTCCATCAGCGTAATATACAAGCGACACGGAAAATTTCTATGGTGAGAGGGAACCAAACTTCAGCATTGCCTGACTCCAAAATATCTGGGAATACCTATAGATCGATGTTAAATTCACAATAATCCACTGTCGTAATAATAAACAGATAATTTCCACCAGAAACGACTTCCTGGTGAGTTAACTTGGTCACACATACAATCGTCTAAAAAACGTATTTGATGGTTTGCTTACTATTCCCTGTGAGTTGCTTATAAAAAAACTTACAGAAGAAAATACCCAATGATGACATTGCAGTTGCTTCCTTCTGGGCCAATAGGATATAAATATGGTGTTATCCACAATATTGAAATTGGTCCACTCCACAGGGGTTCATAAATGCAAGTTTACGTAAGCAGGTTGTACGAGTATCTATACTTAAAGCTGAATTTCCCCTTATTTGCTGTCGTACCGTCAGCTTGTTTGCGAATGTTACGATGAAACAATGGTATAAAGGATCAAGCTATAAACCTGACAATCTGACTTGATAAACCATTATAAAATAAACATGTACTAACATTCTTGGAATGCTACGATCAGCTCGCGGTGAACCAAAAAGTACCTTATGAAATTGTGGTATTAAAGTTGTTCAGTGGGAATCTAGCAAGTCCACTTACTGTTTTATCATGTTAAGTAAAAATATGTTAACTCGACATATACTGCATTGACCATTTGTTATTATAATTAACTTTATTTTCTAATTTTAAAAATCGTTTTGATAACTAACATAACGGAGATAACTAAGACGAGCTCCGTGACCTAATTGGCAATACTCATATCGTTCTGTTGCGGGCTCGATTCCCGTTGGTAGACGAGATTTTTTTTAAATATTCCAAACTGGTTTACACTTTAAAATCTGTCTTGTCGCTTGAAAGAGATTGCTACATGGCAAAATTCCACCATGTTGTTCTGTATACAACGAAAATACAAGCGAACTGAAAGAAATTATGAAAGCAGCTTCTAAGCTCTAGATAACAGATAAAAAGTCTGAAGTGAAACCAATTTGGAAGCCAATCAAAAAGTAATCAAACTAATCGAAGTAATCAAACTCGGCGTGGATAGTATATCATCGATTTATATTCTGTGATTTTAAATATGAAATAGCTAACATTCATTATATGTATTGAAAACATAAAACAATTGCTACTATTCAACTTCTTTCTCATGTGTGATTAAAATATAAAAGTATAAAACAATATAAATGATTGCAGAAAAAATAAAAACAGCAAAAATAGAAACAAATTATAAATTAAATACAGGAGGGCGCAACAAGAACTGCAACTTTAAATTTACCGCCATATTTCAGCTGTCAAACGTATAATATTTATATTGGACATACGTCGTCTACATAACCTGTAAATTAATCATGCAGTGGTAGACGATTGCAGACAGTAAGAAATTATTAAAATTTATTATAAAAACATCAGCAATGCACTTCGTAAAATTCGTATAAATATTATACGCTTTACAGCTGAAAAATGGCGGAAAATTTAAAATTTCTGTTCTTGTTGCGCCACCCAATAATATAACTGATATTTTCTATTATTTTTTATTAATTGTGAAATAAATAAACAGAGTTGTATATCGTTTTGTACCAAGGAAATTTCATGTCTTATCAATGTAATATAGCAAAAAAAAACAAAAAAACCCTGGCGTAAGGCAATAATAGTTTACAAAGCAGAATATTATAAAATATTTTTGATACACGCAGCTTAAATTGAAATTAAATAAAAAAAATCTGACTCAAGTGTCCCGTATCGAAAAACAAAAACAATGTTTCTGAGAGACAGATGATTCCAAAGCTTAATTGATAATATGCCTGTCTTCCAACTAAAATGTTACTGGTTCGATTCTCGTTGGAATCCAATTTATTTAAAAAAAGATTCTAGTCTGGATTTAACTTAAGACCACTTTAATATATTTCTAGATGATTGAAAGAAATTATCAGTTGGCAATAAACCCTCCAGGTTGTACTGTATACAACGAAAGTATTGTACAATAAGATGTGATAACATTACCGTCTTCAGACGGAGATGATTTAAATATTAAATCCACCACGTTGATTTTTAGCGGTAGCGCTATCACTTTATTAGCTGTTTATTTTCTTTTTGAAACTTATTGAAATATTAGTCATATTATTTTCTTCGTTCATTTTCCCTTGACATTGATTTCATTGTCTGAAAAGAGTATACTAATTTTCATTCCATTTTTTTACTCCTAAGATTGCTTTATCTCGTTGCTGTGCGCCCTTGAACGATTATCTGACCGCTGCTGAATCTGAACACGCCCATTTCAATAACGTCATACCAAATGGTATTTTATTCTAATTGTTTGTTCTAGATATGTTTTCGTTTAGTTTTTGATGATGTGGAATTTTGATGACGCTGAAATAGTATTAAAAACAAACTCTCGCTCGCTCTCTCTTTCAGTAATAAAAATAAAAAAGCAAATGTTGTATGTATTCATTCTGTCATCACTGTATGTCTACTTTTACAATACATAACATATTTCATACAAGTCACGTAATATGTTTGAAGAATCTATGTGCGAATGTTATTTTAGTGCTTTCAAAGGTTTTTGGTGATAAGGTGACTGATAAGACGAATTTCAGTTGGTTACAATGATACGGTACTAAATGTTGGTGTGTTAACACAACATGTTTATTTGACCCTTTCAATACCTCATGTTGTGAAATATATTTTATCAAAAAATTAAATATTTTATTAATTTACTTCTAATATAGGACTCAATTTATCAGAATGTTTATTTAATTATTTTGAAATGAAAAGGAATAACAATAACATTGGATATGCCCGAAGATTTTAAAGGCTACTCGTATTTTCCACTAGATTAAAATGTTAGCTTAAATCGACGTTTAAAAGGCGTTGTAGTTATCATTCTTAGGGTGATTTAAAAAACATTACCAACTATTATATTCGACATGTTTTTTACAGCGCCTATTAACGAAAATTAATATTTTTAACAAACGAAAGATCAATCATAAACGTTACAACTGGTTATTGATATTGGCTGTATTCAAGGTCTTACACCATTGCTTTTTTTGCGACATCTTTTCTACATCTCATCCCTCCCAGGGTACGACTGTTCATATCCATGAAATTAATTATTCATTTCAAAATAATCAAATATATGTATCTGAATTTTGGTCTGCTCACAATTCTACGCCCTGCCCTATTCGATCATAATTTCATCACTAACAAACGAAAAATGATTATCATTTTTGAGTAAAAGAATATTTATTTAGACAACGTTTATAACCAGTGGTAAATCAGGAGAACGAACACATTTCGTGTTATTTTGTAAAATACACTGTCTCAAATATGCTGTTATATTTTGCAGGTGACACAATCTTTAAAAATCAGATTAAATGTAGTCTTCAACTGTTGGGAAACGAAATTCAGTAGCCCTAATAATTAAACAAAACATTAACTACCATAAATATACACCGATTGTTGCAAAACATCAAGATTTTTCAGTGCTAGAGAATAATGTAAAATAAATTTATAATATGCAATGTACAAAGCACTTTTATAATTATCAAATTAAAGTTTTATTTTATGTTTTAAGATAACGACACATCAACTGTTAATTTAAATATTTATAATAGCTTGAAAGAAATTGCTAATCAGTATCGTACTCGTATATCACTTCAGCTTCCGTTAAGACACCTATCTTAGGCTAAAATGTATAGTCCGGTTTAAATACTTAATATTAATTCCGGCGTAAATAAAATTCTTCTGACGATCCACGAGATTCTCAGTATCTGACGCCAATACTACATATCGAAGGAATTGATTCTTGCACGTTTATTGTCCAATAACATATCGCTACCCTAATTTGTAAATTTGCTAACTCCACTTTTGTCGAAAAATTACTTAACAATTGCATTTTGTTCTCGACATTCCAATACACATGCTATAAAAATTTGACATGTCTACAATTATTGAAAGTGCCTTAAAAAACGCCTCAAGAAAAATTGATAACTCCAATGCTACCAATTCCAACACTGCAAAATGTGTAACTCCACCATTTTGTATGTGAATCCATTAGAATCAAGTAGCATTGTGGTAGCGGTCAAAATATTTAATTCAAAAGATGAGTTCGGTTACGCTATTTTGAAAAAAAAGCATTATTTCCTATGAATATAAGTATAAGCACTATTTTGTTAAGATAATTTGAAGTTTTTTCCCCTTACTTATGACTCAATATCTCATTTTATTTAACTAAGGGAGTTAGCAACTTTTCAACACATGTAAAACATCGTGTTGCATTATGACATCAACTTTGCATTTTAATTATTACTGGGTGGGCTTAAACAAAATTGTGTTTATTTAAATTAATATGAATATTTTAAGCATTACAATACTTTTATAAGTATTGTCTATTTTTATAGATGAATAGCAGAGGAAAAATTATGGTTGGATTAGTGATAGAAAATCGTAGGAGTAATCAAGAAAATCGTAAAAGTGATGAAAAAATCGTATGAGTTTTTAAGAAAGTCCAAATTTATTCATAGAATTGCCAATTTTAGTCGTTGATAGTGATAATTATGTAAATACGGATACTACTCAGAAGATTTATCAAAAGGAATTATAGAAACACAACCTGACACGGTTTACAACAATATTATAATTATGGAAAGTGCTGATAATACGGATATTGTACAAAATTCGACTGAACTGATAACACAATCCGAGATGGTATTTAACACCATTGATGACATTATAAGTGATGATGAAAGCCAAGGAGTCAAAATTTCATTAGTGCCATATTCAGATAATTCAGCTTCAAATTATTATAATGGACCACTTCAACCTACTAAAAAAGTAAGAAAGAAAAGGTGTGACGTAGATAGTTCTCCTTGGTTCTCTACTAAGAATAAGGCAAACAGAGAGAAAGGAAAAAGATATTTAGGCAGAAAAAAGAAAAACAATGGATCATGGAATAATAAAATACCGAAGAATGATAAAAAGCTCAAAAAAAAGGTGTTAATGTCATGTTTCTGAAAAAGGTGTCTTGAAGTGTTATTCTATATCGGATAAGGACAGAATGAACATTTTTAACCAATTTTGGAACTTGAATTGGAAAGAACAACGAATTTATGTAGATGGGCTAATGAAAGTTTTACCGGTAAAAAAATCGAGGGATAGAACAAATCCGGAAAAATCCAGTAAAGTGTCGTCTACAACATATTTTCCAAGAAAGAATGATTCTGACATACGGCTATGCAAAAGGATGTTTTTGCATAGATTAGATTTAAATAGGATGACAGTATTAAACTGTAAGAAGAAAAGCGGTAGTTTAGAATTACAAATGGCAATTATTGTTAAAAAATACAACAAGAATCGATTTGTGGAAGCTTATAAAAAATCTTAGAAACTTTTTTTAATGAGTTTCCAAAAATGGAGTCCCATTTCTGCCGAAAAAGAACTTCCAAAAATTACTTGTTGCCCAAATGGAGGTCAAAATCAGAACTTTATAATTTTTATAAAACCGAATGGTGCACAACAAGAGATATTACAACATCTCTCTCGTCTACTTCATTTCACAAACATTTTAAAAGGGCTAATTTAGGGGGTTTCCAACCTGAAAAAGATGCATGTGACAAATGTACTACTTATGAACAAAATCATTTTTCAGCCACTGAGTACGAACTACACCAACGGAAGAAAGAAGAAGCCAGAAATGATAAAAACAAAGACAAAGAAGAACAAAATTATGTGTTCACCATGGATCTATAATAATAAGCTGTCCTGGCCCCAAAATCTAATGTTTTAACATTATATTATAAAACGAAATTGTGCACACACAACCTTTGTTTTTATAATTTATATTTTTATAACTTGTTTTATATTGTTTGATTTGTGTTTTTTATCATCACTCTTGCATTATTTATATCCAAATAAAATACTTCAAGTTATTTGTTTTTCAATATTAGGAGACCTCCACAGTAAAAACTCATATTAAGATGCAATTTTGCTAACTCCTATAATAATTTTTAAATATTCACCATCGCAAAATTGCTAACTCCAATAATTATCCATAAAATCATGATGCAATAATGATGTTTAACTTTTTTTTTACTCGGAGTGTATCTCTTGGTCGTCTTGATATTTAAGTACAAAAAAAATACTAATAAAATTTAATTTAGAATAGTTATGCAGTTTTATTGCCGCCCTGTAAAGTTTGTATTTATGGAGTTGCAAATTTACAAATTAGGGTAGCGATATCTAAGATTCCAAGAATATGTTTCAAGTATAACGCACAATTTATCTTACAATAAAACATCTGACGGATCTAAAGGGTCAGTGAAGTTGTATCGTTAATTTTAAATTAATAAATCATTGGACGTGGCCGGGTGAAGTATTCGTGTTATTTAGTTTGTTGAGGCGGTCGTGTCTTGTGTGTGTTATTTTCTTTCTTCCATCACAATGATCCCTCTACGAAAACTGGTTGTAAACAAGGTATGCTCTTGAAACGATAATACATTTAGTTTATACTTTAGTTCTAAAATGCGTGAGTTTTTTTTTTATATTTATGACTGAGTCAATTTCTAACATAGAAGTAGATTTTATTAGCACGCACGCTCCTGAAGTCGTAACTGTTAAATTGAATCAACCAACGTGAAAGGCGACCTATAAAAAAGTTGTTTAGAATATCATTGACATAACTTGTTTAAAATTATTTACTTTAAATTAATGTTTACCTCTGATAAAAATCAGTTTTTGTTTATATTTTTTTATTTAAGGAACCAACTTATAAATGTTTCATATTTTGTCTTATTTGACATCGAAATTGGTATCTCTGGCTACACAACAATTTGAAAAAATGGTATCGTACGAGTATGCTTAAAATTAAAAAAATATATATATTTGTTATATAATTACTTATTTACGGCAATGAAATAAATTAAATTATTCCGAATCAAAAACTCTTGTTGCCTCTTTATGTGCGTTAATTTCCCCAACACATGCAATGATAAACTGCGAATTATGTGTCTACTCGGGTGGTTCTAGCCTCGGAGGCTTGATTACTGGGGTGGAAGGTTATCTGTGGGTCGAAGACAATAATATTTCCCTATCACGCTCCTTGACATGTTGAAATCATCAGTTTTGATATGTTAATACGAAACAAAAAAACTTGAACAGTTCAAGTTTAATAACACATACTAGCTAAGTTACTCTTAGAATTAAGCGCGCTTCATTTAGCGCGTTACTTAACAACACTGATTATGTTAGTATTTTTATTATTTTCAAAACTTCACAGCAATTCAAAATTTCTTTGATGACCAGAAATTATCTATCTATAATTTACGATGTCTTCCACTGTATCATCATCGTTGCTGAGTCTCGTAGTCGAGCAACCTTCGCTATTCCAACCTCAATCCTGTTGGAAAGCGAAGCTGTGCCGAGTTTTTTTTTAAAGTTAGTTAACTGTTGCACACCAGTAAACTCACCAGTCACACCACCTTACTGGATCCTATGGCACACCGAAGTGAGACGACCGTAGAACACCGGCATGTTTTCCCTTTCCTTTTTAAAATAATAGATATGACTGAAGTCATACGTATCCCTTTACCCCCGAATACTAAGCGGAAAAAATGCCTGCGTCATTCGCACAGCGCGGGGTTCGAACCGGCGACCTTCCGCACGGAAGTCTAGTATGTTACCACGCAGCCATGCATCTCTCTCTCCATTGTATTCATATAATCTGGTGGACGTATTGTCATACAGGTAATCTCTTCCAACCATCTATTTTACAAATATGTGAAATTGTCAGAAATGATCAGGCAGAATATTTACACTTTCGTTGAATACAGTAGAACCTGGTGGATTGATTACCATGTGGCAATCTCTTCCAACTAACCACAAAAATGTTGAAGAGGCTTTAAGTGAAAACCAAGCTGAAATCCTTTTTAAAAGAATCTGGTTTTCAACTAAAATTAAACTCACAACCTCTGGATTGGGAGACAAGCGTGAAAAACAAGCATTTTGCTACCTACCAAAAATGTAACAAGTCTGCAAAATAATAACTCAATAATTTCATTAAGAAAAATTATGTTTTTTTTTTAATTAAAAAAAATATCAATCTTTCGTTAGACCAGCTGTATTGTTCCAATATTTGATGAATTTATTTATATTATTTATTACCAAACTACAACAATGTCACTATAAAAACATTTATTTTTAATCAAGACTAGTCACCTAGCAAATTATTAATTCTGAAGTTGTGAATATTAAAACAAAACCATAAGTATTAAAGAGATCTTATTGTGACGCAACATGCAAACGCGTTCTTTGCCAAGCATAAAAAGAAATAAAAAGATCCATAATTTTTTTTTCTAAATAAATAAATGTGATACATTTGAATATTTATATATCTATATTTTAATACATGGTATTGTGTGAGTAAATATTTGATATTTTTTAACTTAAACGAGTTGTCGGAATTTATTTTGAACTTTGTGTTTTGTGTGTTTCCACCCATTGTGCTCTATGTCAGTGATTTGAGGAGTACCTATGTCACTGTTGTGTCTTGTCTGCGAGTTTATTGTTTGTGTGTACTTTGAGGAAGTATTTTGAATATATTTCTTGACTTTCAAGTTGGTGCTGGTTCTCTCTCTGTCTCTCTCTCCGCCACATAACATATGATAGTCCCCAAGTCGCGTCAGCCATATGCTTGACGAACATATTCAAGAGGATGATTTCTTATGTCAGTGGCCCTGGCAGGCATCGTCAAATTCTGGCATCCTCTCGTTTGCCCCGCTTCACACCGTAGCCACTCAACGGCGGTACCAAGCCTCCCTGGTACCCGATACCGTCTGTGCTCGAGAAAGAAAAATGCATAGTGCAAAGATTCAACGACCGACAGAAGATAGAGCAAAGATGGCGATAAGGATATATAATACATAATTTTATCAAGTATGGCTGTAGAGTGCAAGGATGGGAGACGGTAGCGACTGTGGGCTATTGATTAGGAACTTCTCCACATTTACATATGTGCTAAGACATATTTTGAGAAAACCGCAGAAAACTCACTAAGGGAAGACGAGCTTCAGAGGAGCTCTGAAGCTCTTCCGTTATGTGATGTAAACACATTCGGCTTTAAAATGTTTGAACTTAACGGATTGTCAATATATTATCTCTGCACCAGAGCCGGGACGAGGTGTTTTGGTACCTAGGGTACCCATTCTAAAATGCGTCCCCACAATAAGATGATCATTTTTTTCTTAACACTTTCAGAAACAGATTAAAATGTACGATTCCTCAGTTTTGTCAAAAAAATATAACGCCTAGTCTGAAAAAAAATTGGAAATAAGGAGCGTATGGCCACTTGACCCCACAATATAAATCCACGGATGAAAATAAACGCAGAAGCGTCATTCATCCAAAATATAGTTAACAATCATAATCGATCAAGTAGGATAGCCTATCGTAGCAAAAAAGATCTCATGAGCATGATTAGAAATGACGTGACAAAAATTTAGCATTAAAAAGCAGTTTTTTTGAAAAATTGTCTAATGTAAAAAATGGAGGAAGGGGTAAAATGTTTAACATCAAAAAGTGCTGGTCTAAACCAATTTCTCGGACCCATTTTGATTGACTGCCCGTCGTTCCCTCTTCTAACTCTAATAAGTACTCGACGTGATGATAGTGATATCTAAATATGTTTATAGAGGGTTGCATATAAGTCGGGCTCCAGTGCTCATATTTGAGGTGTTGTTGTGGATCTTGTGACTTCAATTATTATATCAACTAAATATTATACGGAAAGAGGTACAAATAGCTTCTTAATATTCGCGGCAGTGTCGTTAAAGTCGTTAATTCCGAGGTGAGCAAACGTCGTCTAGTTGAGATTACTTGATCATCCACAACACTCTCTTGTACCCTTTTAATGTTCTCATTAGTATGGACAGTACGAGGTCTTCCGGCTCAAGGCAAGTGAACTTTTGATTTCTGCTTGTTGAAAACGAGCAATTTATCTCCTAATAGTCGATCTTGCTAGACAGTCTCTCATTAGTAAAATAACGTCGATATGCGCGTTATGTTCGATTCATTGACTTTTGATTTACGAAATAAAGTTCGAACACTTTTGTTTGTTTCTCTCTCCTTAGATTATCCATAAAAAAACTTGAGGTGTCTTTTAAATTATCTGAAAAAATATAATGAAATTAAAAAAGTATGAATGTTTGAAACTGGAATGTGATTGATGGGTCACCCTATAGATAATTTAAGTAATAACAAACTCGCCAAGGTAGTTACTTAATTAATGAAATTTAAATGATTACGACTTGTTTATTAATAATTTCCAGCCATTTTAACCGATTTAATCATCGCTGCCGTCACGTAATAAAAGTGATAAGTTTGAATCATGGTAATATAATATAAGCCGTGCATATTTACGAAAACCATCACACATTACATAATTGATAACGCAGATGTGTTTTGTCCTTTCATAACAGAATACATACTAATAAAAATAGTATATATTTCAGTGGCGTCCCTGACACCTAAAATATTTTAAATTAAGTGCGGCTATAAATCTTTTTCTTCATTACGTGCTCAATGCTAAGCTTCGTGATCCTCTGCTATGTCTGAAACTGGGTGCACCATCTGTCTCCGTCCTTTCCGGTTCTGGGCCATGTTGAATATAGCGTTTAACGAGGATCTTGTTAACTCCATAATTTTGTCCGTCCATCTTGAATGATGCCTTTCACTCGTTCGCTTTTCCTCAATTGGTCCCCTGATCATCAGCTTTTTCAAACATTCGTTATTATTTCTGGATGTACAGACCGGTACAAAGATTGTAGAATAGGTGAATGATTGCCGCTCAATCTTCGGTGATTCCGACGTAACTTTAATGAGTCTCGGTAGCAGCTGGGTGAAGAGATTCATTGTTAACTGGTAGAGCGTTATAGAAATAACAATATGAGAAGTTTCAGACAAGAATATATTTTGATTCGCATTTTGCGTGCTTTCCGTATAGCCCACCACAAGTCGCAAGCTTACACCGCTTCGCCAGTTCAATACTTGCCAAGCAGTCATTGGACGCGGGGACCTTCAAATCCATAATGTTGCGATAATGCGAGGACCACACAAAATGACGTTTTATCACAATATAACAATATTAAATACAAGCAATAATAAAAATATAATTATTAATCTACACATGTGTACGTGGCGCCAACGTTCGATATACTGGTAACATGCTCAAAGTATATTAGAATTCTTTTCGTGCATAAATGCATTTCGATAATCTCTATTTTTTGGATGATAGAGACGTCGGTGCACCTTGTGGTCCATAGGACACGAAATATCTGTCTGCAATATTACATCTCGATGGTATCTATCACGTTTCTTTCCTTCTTTATCGTCGTTCATGCTTCCACTCCATACTGTACCATGGAAAATACTAGAGATTTAACTAGACGGATTTCAGTTCTTCCAGCTGCGTATACTGGAATAAAATTTCCATACGAGATTTGTAACAACTATATGCTTGTGAGTGCTATGATTTCGGAATGTTTCCCAGGAGAAGTGAGCCTCGCGTAAGGCTGCTGTCTCTCGCCCATCCCCTTTCCTGTTTTTTTAATGAATATAATCAGTAGATGGACCCGTACAGATAGCTGTATAAATATTATAGATAGTCGTCAGATCGCAATAAGCATAAAAAAATAATGTAAAAAATCCTCAATAGTAGATACATTTAAAGAGTTACAAACAATCGAGTGACTGAATTTTCTTGGATCTCCATTTAATGACTTGATTGCATACACTATTTCTTGGATCTCCATTTAATGACTTGATTGCATACACTATTTCTTGGATCTCCATTTAATGACTTGATTGCATACACTATTTCACGAAATTAGAACCAGTTTTAGGTATAAATTCGTACAATAACATTAAATTGCAAATCACGTGTGATTTTTCTATTTCCAACTTATTTATTTAACACTTCATTGTATTAAATAAATAAATTGGAAATAGAAAAATTCCGGCAGACTTATTGCCAGGTGATAATATCTTCCAACCAAACAGACAAAAGTAAATATAGGGATTTTATATGGCAGCAAAACATATTCAAATTATTATTAATTTGTATAAAATCCATTATCAATATAAATAATAACATTTTCAAAGAAATGTCATCAATCCAAGGAAAAAGGAAGGGATGCTGAAGAGGAAATGAAAATCGGGAATAAAACACGTAACAGAGTTTTTTCAATCACTTTTTAAAACCTGCCAATGGTGAACTACTATAAGTCTAATATTAGTTGTTAACTAACATAGTTCAGAGTCAGTAAAGGACGACGTAAAAAATAAGAGCGATGAACTGGGAAAGTCAATAAACAATCCCTGCTGACCGTAATGTTTATTATAGTTAATAATAGGACAACTCCTATAATTGGATTAAAAAACAGCGTTTTAATGTTTAGAAGGCTTAATTCTCGTATTTGTACTTAAGTATAAATGCGAGAATTAATTCGTTTTTAAATTTTTAGCTACATGATTGTTATTTTGCGACAGATCGCAGAGCAATGGCGTTGCTCCCGAGTACTTGCCGCGAGCCTTCCACAACATCGGATGCAGTCCACAGAGGCGGGACCTGTTCTACCGCCTCCCCTGACCATACTCACTGAGGACGAATTAGCCATGAAAGAAACAGGTTTGTCGTATATTATTTATATTCTTAAAACCCACTCGGCACGATACCAACATCGCATGCACTTTGATAAATTGAGCATACCAACGATAGAATAAATAAAAATATTTTTGATAGCAAAGACGAAACTACACGAGCGGCTTGTATATGAAATAGAATGTGATTTTGAAAATTTTATTGGTATGACACAGAACATAGGCTCTAGAATACAATAACATAAATGTTGTCTATCATACTAATAACACGTTTTTTGAATTTGCAAACCATATTACAGAGATAAATCACAATTTCAAAGAAAAAAGGTTGAATTTTAAAAAGCAATGCATTTAGAAACACTGAGATGTATAAAGCTATAAGCAAAAATAGCTTATACATACGCAGATCCGTGTTTACTAACATGCAAACTTAGGAATTTTCCTAGGGGCGCCAAGCAAAAGAGGGCGCCTAAAGAGTCCCAAAATAGGTTATAAAAATTTATAAAACACGTTTTAGATTAATGCTTTACGGAAGAATGTGTTCGCTTTAGTTCGTGTTTAATATTAGTAACTGTTAATACAAATATTTAGAAACAAACAAATAGTAACTGTTTATCCAAAATTTTGATCCTTTTATTTATGCACAACATTAACAAACTGTTCTACTGAACGAAGTTTTTCATAATTTAAACTATCAAACACATATTTAAGATCCATTTACATGTACAGTGGAACCTCGGTTCTCGAACGTATCTCATTTCGAACATATTGTTTGAGAAAAAAAAAGTTGCTTGTTGGAAGCCACACCACGCTTACTGAAACAAAGGAACTTTGGGTAAATTTGCTCATAGGTGTCCCACAGTACACACTTCTGCTAAGATTTGCTGTGAACATTCTCATTTTCTTTTTTTATATTCTTATCAAATAAGCACCATGGGGTCAAAAAAAGGTAGTTATAGCAGCAAACCAAAAAGAAAAAAATGTTAGAACCACAGCAGATGTGATACAACGCGAACACAAAGTATAGGCATCCCCGCCCGAAATCAATTCTTAAAACCACCCCCCCCGACACCGACACCTTCCAGTCTTCCTCTATAGGCAACCACGTATTTCCCATATTCTACATATATGTATTAATATTTTTATAAAAAGTCACACACGTCTCCCCATATACCTATATATACATCACTTTATGTTTTACTCACCTTCATCTCGTCTCCATTATTTTTTTCACTCATATACATTTATATATTACCTCGTATGACATCACACATCCATAAATCTAACATATGTATGTAATATCATTTATATTATCATCACATTTATATACAATAAGTATTTAACATTTTTATTATTTCTCATCATCCTCTCATTAATCTTATCCTTCCCTGTTTCCTTAAAAAAAAGAACCAAATCTCCACCTAAATTACATAACAGTCAGAATTTATCCGATGAATGAGTATAGCATCCTACCATTGGACCGAGACTCAAAATAAGATATTCAACACTTGGACAGATGTGAACAAAATTCATAGCAAAGCATGATAGCGGTGTTTACGTGTCTGATCTTCCTACGCGGTTCCGTATGTCAAAGTCTACGCCATACTAAAAACTTAAGAGGCCATCAAAGGAGCTGATGTTGCAAAAAGGGTGAAAGTGCTTACGAAACAAAGATCACAGACAATTGAAGAGGTTAAAAAATGGTTGTTGATTTGGATAAACGAAAAAAAAAAAAATGCCGGTGATAGTATATGTGAGGCCATCATTTGTGAAAAAGTGAAGCAGTTGTATTCTGACCTTCTGATAAACACCTCTGGAATGAGTGTTGATACAGGTAGTGATGCTTGATGATGATCAAGGCTAGTAGAGAGTGGTTTGAAAACTTTAAGAAGAGAAGGGGCATACATAGTGTGGTGAGGCAGCCAGTTCTAACAAAGACGCTGCGGACAAATTTGTTAGCAAATTTAAGGACTATGTAAAAGCTTCTTTTTTTAAACTTATTTGGATTAAATACTTTTTTTTAAACTTATTTGGTGTACTCATTTTTTTTAAATATATGTCCTATAGTGAAATGATATGATAGTTTAATTAGTCATACAGGCAGTCATCGACTTTTGTACATAAAATAGGTTTCTGAAAATGCATATGAAAGTTGAATGTACGAAAGTAGAGCAATATTAAAAAATAACATGGAAACATGTGTTTTAAAATATTTATTTTACAATAAAAATATAGGTATAATATTCATGAATGCAAAGCATAAACTAGTTATTGAGATGTATTAGTAATAAAGTTAAGGTGTATTAATACTAATATTAGGTGTTTTCTTCATATTTACAATAGTACACTTATCAAAAGATAGTTATAGTATATCCTATTTATTTCTTGTAGGTCAATAAGGTTTGACAAAGGTCTGAGTGAGATTTTGAGTAATATAGTAAACTTATTAAAAGATAGTTATTGTATACCCTATTTATTTCTTGTAGGTCAATAAGGTTTGACAAATGTCTGAGTGAGATTCAATTAACTCATTGACATCTTAATTGTTACATTTATGTTTAATTCATTCGATAGATTGACTATTTGAGTTGTGATGAGTAAGAAATGGGTTTAATGTAAATAACTCAATTAGTCACTAGTAAATGGAACAGTGCGAAATATGTACGAAATAGCAAATTGCACAGAAATCAAAATTACGAAAGTCAAGAATTGGGTATATTTTGATAAATTTATCAAAATAAACAAAAACTTGGATAAACCAGATTATACTCATAGATAACAAACACTTCATTCAGAATTTAATTTATATTTGAAACAGATTGGTATTAGTAAATTTTAATCACCATCAATCATAGAATTAATCAATAGGGCCTATAAAAACATCTTTCTGGTTGATTGGAAGAAATTTCCACATGGCAATAAAACTCGCTAGGTTAAAAAAAAAAATCATATTTACTCCCAAAATAATAATTATAAAATTCTTGCAAAAATTTTACATTATATAAATGAGTACCAAACATACTTACACTATCATCATCATCATTAACATCCCAACAACTCAGGATGGATCTTGGCTACATAATATATTTTTTGCCAATTTTCTCCCTCAGCAGCATACCTCCTCCAATTGATTATACTCAGTGTGCAGTAATTCTCTAACAGCATCTAGCCCCTTCAGCTTTGATCTACCCACTCTCCTATGCCCCAAGGGATCACTGAATCAAGTCTCCATTGCAGGGTCAGTGTCTTGCATGAGGTATAAATAGCTAGAGATGTCTAGCAATTTTTATAACTTTTACTTTGTTAGCTTCACCATATATGGTGTAAAACTCTTCATTATATATTTAACTCCACGGACCACTGTCATACGTTGTACTTCATATTCTTCTGATCATTTTTCTCTCTATGGTATTGAGAACTTTTTCATCCTGCTTTGTAAGTGTCCAGCTCTCCAATATACAAGTTAGCGCAGATCTTAGCAGTGTTTTTACAAAGTTGACTTTCTAATGTTCCTGGAGAGTAGGTGACAGTAGGTTCAGAAAGGTGATATAGATTATAATAATTAATCGATAATTTATTCAACACTTTCGGAATATTTGTATGTTTCAAGATTAGGAATCAAGGTATCCTGCTACAAAAATTCCAGCAGATTTAAAAACATACCCTGAAGGGTTTATGATTCTAGTATACTTTTAAGGACTTTGTAGCACCAGGGAGTATTTTAGAGCAATTCATAATCATCCCATATCATTCCTCATTACTGAAAGTATAGGATGTTGGTGGTACAGATTGTTATGACATGCCTCCACTCCTCTTAGTCACTTGCCACTTGTATGGTAGCGTACATTATGGAGAGAGAAGGAATAAACACCTCTCTCTGTTTTAAAATTTCACTTTTTTTTGTAATACTTGTATTACATTCTTTGTACTTTTGTTATACGAGTATATAGCACAATCTAGTGGGCTTATTACTGTTATCAATTTCAAAAAGATGTTGAAAGGTCTGTGTATGAGAAAATAATTGGCACACTTTTTTTTGTTACCATTGGGAATTAATCTTGAATCTCTGGGCTGAAGAAAAATAATTTACCACTAGGCCATGAATGCCACCTATTCAATGAGTAAACATAATAAAGAAAATTTATAAATAAAAATACAAAGCCGCATGGCGTTCTTGAAAAACTGGTATCAGTGTAATGTTATATAAAAGTTATAATTTAAGGTCAGATACCCAATAAAACTAGAAACAGCCCTAATCAGCCATATATTAGATAATTGCAGTAATGAGGATTCATTATAAATTAACTATCATTAATTTAATATCACTCTTAATGGAGCATGTCTAGTAATAATTAACATATCAGTTTTATTATGACAGTTTTTAATTATCTGAAAGCATTCAGATTTTAATCAGTTATAGCTCTGCTACTGTCAGATTGTTAAATTGAACAGATTCAGAAAAACTGAAAGCTCTGCTGGAAAACTTGGACTGGTGAAAGTTTTGTTTAACCCAATGACCTGATTCTCAGCCTTGAAGTTCAGGAGGGCCATATATTATATAACATAGCTTAGAAATATAGTCATGATCAATCTATGGGCTTGTTTCTTTGTTGCCAGAACTACTTTATTAATATTAGGTGTTAAATTAGAAACACCTATTTTAAAAAAATCTTGCAAATTATTATCGTTTAATCTTGAGCGGATTTTCGATTTGATATGTTTCATCCTGGAAAATTATTGCTCGCAAATGTATGTACTCCCGAATATAGAAATTATTTTTCTTGCAAAATTCTTAATATTACTATATTTTCTTTCTGGCAACAGAGAATAAAACTTAATCAAGTTTTCATTTTTAAATAACAATTTTAGCACATTGTTTGATTGCAAATCTATCAATTCTAGTTGCATATTTACATCGACGTCATCAGCAACAATCTCTAAAGAATTTTGAAATAAAATAAATGATGTTTCATTGTTGTAAAAATCTTTGTATTGCTCATTTTGTAGTGTAATTTTCTCAATACAATTTTGAACAGAAATTTTAAATTTAGCCAACATAGTTTTCCACAAATAATCACAGCTATGAAAATGTGAAAAAATATTTTGATGCAACTGTTTTTTAAAAAGTTCTAGTTTTGTTTGAAATGCCTTAATATTAAAAAAAGAGTTCATGTAGAAGTTTTCCATTTCCTTGCAGACTTACATCGAGACAATTGAGATGTTCAGTTAAATCAGTTAGAACTGCAAGATCTCACAGCCAAGTAGGTTCAGAAAGTTCTGGAACTGGTTTTGATTTTTCCATCATGAATATATCAATTTAATTTTGAAGTTCAAAAAATCGTTTTAACATGTTGCCGCGACTTAACCACCGCACTTCACTGTGGTACAACAAATCACCATACTCAGATTCCATACCTTCTAGAAAACTTTTGAACTGACGATGATTCAATCCAGCCTTTCTTGTTTACTTTACAGTAGAAATAACAGTGGACATTACAGACTTTTCGCACCATCAGTAGTTACACAAGTAAGCTTTTCCTAGTTCTAACGGAGGAGATATTTTAATTTGTAACTTTTTTAAAAACATTTTGTTGACTTGCTAAACTGTCTTTAAGTTCTTGTAGTATTTTATCACGTAATTGTCCTTCAAATTTGTCGAATTTTTCACTATTTTATAATGTCTTTTCAAGTTTATTCCTTGAACACTGCTACAGACTCTCTACAAATAAGACACAAACACTTGTCTTTGCACTGTACGAAGAAGTACGAGGCATATCCAGAAACTAAGTGTACTGAATTTTTGTAGGTTACAATTTTTTTTATTTAAACAAAAAAATTACGTGGTTACCGTAGTACATATGTAAGCTATTTTTCGACATAGTCGCCATTCCTCTCAATGCAGGTGGTGAAGCGGGGTATCAACTTTTTGATGCCTTCATCGAAGTAGTTTCCCACCAACCCCTCCGTCCACTTCTCCACCTCCTCCTTTACCTCCTCGTCGGTTGAAAACCTTTTTCCACCCATGTGCAGCTTCAGGGAGGTAAAGAGATAGTAATCTGAAGCTGCTAGGTCAGGGGAATGCGCGGGATGGTTCAGGACATCCCATTTAAACGAGGCGAGCAGTTCCTTTGTGGCGTTGGCCGTGTGTGGTCTTGCATTGTGTGTGGTCTTGCCTCTCCTCTTGTTCTGAATCGCCCTCCGCAATTTTTTTAGGGTCTCACAGTATCTTGCAGAGTTGATGGTCTCAATTAAAATTATGCCTTGACAGTCCCAAAACACGGATGCCATGATTTTCTTGGCTGAAATTGTGGTTTTGAACTTTTTGGCGGAGGGTGAAGAGGTGTGACGCCACTGTTGAGACTGCCTTTTGGTTTCAGGCATGTAGTGTGCAACCCAAGTTTCATCTCCAGTAACGATGGAGCGGAGAAATTCATCTCCATGGAGTTTGCAGCGCCTCAAAAACTCTTGCCTTTTTACAAAATTTCGCACTTGGCGGGAGATTGGTTTGACATTTTTCACGAAACGTGTTGTCGCGTTGACACTTCTCAACGTACTGACCTCGACCCGGTCTCGTTGCGGAGGGGAAGGGTCAGGCTACACGGAAGTGTAGCCAACATGTCGAAAATAAAATCCATCCGGTCGTGAGAGCCTCAGTACACTTACTTTCTGGATACGCCTCGTAATTAATTGTCCATTGTTCATTAAAGACCCGACATTCACTGTCAACTTTTCTCTTCTTCAACATTGACATTTTTTAAATCTAATATGGGAACCCACGAGAAAATACATACATATAAAAATAAAGACACAAAACAAGCAATCCTACGTTATAATTGCGATGACCGGTGAGTAAAACTGTTCAGGTTGATAAGGTATTTTATACAGTGACATCAGAGTGAACACGCGTATTGCTAACAGCACATCGCAGTCCGTTCAGACATCGGCACTATCAAGCATGCAAATATGTTTGCTTAAAAAGATCGTATGTTCTTAAGTTATTTTTTGTAATAAAAATTGTAATGAATTATATTCGGATGTATTTTATATGTGACATACATAGGTAATATTTTTAAAAGCATCCGCGGGCCAGACGAAAAGCCCTCGCAGGCCGGATTTTGCCCACAGACCGTAGTTTCCGGATCCCTATTCTAGAGGATAATATGTAAATTAAATGTATTCAAGAGCATTTCAGGGTTCAATCTCCATTGATTTTACGCTGGTAAAAGAATAATCTGATTGAGCTGTTTTGTGACAGTACATTTAAAACAAAATTTGCTAATATGGAACTGCTTGAAAAAATCTTTATACACTAAGGGTGCCACGAAATGAAAAAGTTTGAAAACCACTGAGCGTAGCCATTAGATTAAATACATTTCCACATCTGCATATGCAAAAACTTTTATAATACAGTAGAGCATCGATTATTCGAAACAATTGGGGACTGGGGGTGTTCAGATAACTGATTTTTCGGATAACCGATCGTCACAAGTGAAGGCTCACACGCCACTAACGACGTGAGGTTGCTCACATAGGCCGGTTGGCAGGGAGGGGGAAAGCGCTGCAGCGCCACAGCAATTTGAAATTCGACACATACTATAAACCACGATAAATTTTTATAAAATTGAATTTCTATACTAGCGGCCGCAAATTTGAACTTTCGGTTCATCAATGTTTTCGGTTAATCAATGAAAATCGATGCTCTACTGTAGTGTGAAAAAAAAACATTTAAAAATATTCTTTAAAAATCTATTTCCTGGCAATGATAATATAAATATGTTACCAAATATATTCTTTATTTATTAAATGATTAACGATTTACTTAATATTTTGTTACAGTTGCGAAACTTGCAGCTGATAAGATTGCTCCAGTTGTTAGGAAAATGGAAAAGGAAGGAAAAATAGATGACTCCATTAAAAAAATGCTATTTGAAAATGGGGTAAGTCACTTTTGGGTTATATCCTTGAAGTATGAATTGAAAAAAACCTCGTTTCTTTCAAGATATTTTCTCTCTTTATCTTGAAATATGGCTATGAACTCCTTTAATCAAAAGAGTATATGTCTCAAGTTGCATTTCCTGCATAAGACTGTTAGCCTGGTTCACATTAATTACATATTAACACACTTGAATTGCGGAGCTAAATTATAGTCTGACCTATTTATTTTACTGAAGAAATAAGTATTCAAAGTTAAATTTTGTACGAATTCCATGGATTAGTTACTTCACTTAAAAGTTTGAAGTCTATGAGGTCTGACTTTAAATACAAGTTACGAAATTTTAAGGTTGGAAATCAGTGATTACTGTTCAGGCCGGACTATGAATTTGGACATAAAGGTTTTACTCTAATACGGTTGCTCCCACTATTTTTTTGTTATTCATTAGTAAAAATATTTTAGTTTAACTTGTGATAAACTAATATCATAGAACTTCATATTGTACAGTTCTATGATTTTAGGCTACTTCATATAAAGTTCTATGATTTTAGACTATCACAAGTTAATTACTATTTTTACTAATGAATAACAAAAAAAGATAGTGAGAACCACCATATTAGAGTAAAACCTAGTTAATTTGAAATTTTTCATTCACTTGAATACCCAAATTGTAAATCACTAAATTAACACCTTTTTTCATGAGCTTAGCATTTTTTTTTTAACAAATTTCTTGATGTTTCATGTAATTCGAATTATAATTTTTTGGTCCCTTGAATTTCAAATTTATGCGGTTTTACTGTAATTAAAAATTTATATTCCTTATAATTTCAGTTGATGGGCGTTGAAACTCCTGTTGAATATGGAGGTTCTGGCTGCAACTTCACCACAATGATGGTTATTGTTGAAGAGTTAGCCAAAGTAGACCCGTCCGTGGCAGCTTTTGTTGATATTCACAATACATTAGTCAATTCACTCTTCCTCAAACTGGGAACAAAGGAACAGAAGACCAAATATTTACCCTTGTTGGCTAACACATATGTAAGTTTTATTTATTTAACAGTTTAAGAAAACACCAATACCACGGAATATAGGCACCTTACCAACCATGGTTGGTAAGGTGCCTATATTCCGACCTGGGTTTTTAAAAAAAAAATGATTTCAGTCTGGTTTTCACTTAAGGCATCTTTAATAACCTTCCGGTTGGTCTGGGACTCTACTGTACACATAAATATAATGCGCAATTAGACCACTGATCTTAAGGAGCGGGGTTCGTCTGGTAACAATACTCGCAAACACCAATCAATAGTGTTGCCAACCCGTGAGTTCTGTACCTATTTCATAGATTCTAAACTTGAAGGCTCACTTACTTAGGCCAAAGACAATATCGTCTCCCGGCCATACTCTTCATTATGTCCGAAACACTAATTCCAATATATTGAAGGATACCATATGGAAAAAAAAGTAGAATGATAAAAGTTGTGCACTTCGCTCTAAGAGTGGATCGTAGATCTTGACATCGGAATTTGGGTTTGATCTGTAAAGATTGTGTGCTTGCTCAAGTGCAACAGCTTGCATACAATAAACTGTTATACACACATGTGTCTATCATCTACAAGATGGCCGTCAATCATACTCGATCACGAGGGACATCCTATCGTAATAAATACTATAAATATGTGGGATATATAATAATAATATATAAGAGAGCAATCTCTAGAATTTTGTTTTAATGTCCAAATTTTTATAGGCTGGAAGTTTCTGCTTGACGGAGCCTTTATCTGGATCAGATGCATTTGCATTAAAAACATCAGCCAAAAAAGATGGAGAACATTACATTATTAATGGCTCCAAGATGTGGATTTCAAATTCAGATGTTGCTGGTGTTTTCCTCGTGATGGCAAATGCTGATCCATCCAAAGTGAGTTGAAACCTTATTTTTACATACATACTCGTATCTCCCTGTCGAGGTCGACAGAGCACCAGACTTTCGAATCGGGAATATGTATATCTGTCACCTCCTTTACATCCAAACACTTCATATAATCTTACGATTTCTCCATTCCCTTCTTTCAAAATATCATTCACTTGATCCAGCCATATTTTTCTTGGTCTTTCTCTACCATTACTTCTACTCACATTTGCAATGTATATTTGGTTTGTAAGCCTTTCTTCAATCGTTTGTTCTACATGCCCAAACCATCTCAGAGTGCTCATCTTCATCTTACTTAATACATCAGCCTTAAGTTCACACTTGAAGCAACTTAAAACATAATAAATTGATTCTTTTTTAGTCATTTTAAAGAAACATTACTGATTTTAGTTTGAACTCTTTCGCTAGACATCAAAACATGTATTTTGGTCAACATTATTAGATAGTCAGAGTCACACTAAACAAGCGAATACCCCAGGTTCGATTCCTGGGGGATTTACTTCCAGACTTACCAGTTTTGAATTCAAGTTTTTCTATATCATACTTGCTATACTGTTTATTTGAAACTCTTAAGCACAACACAAAAGCAGCACTACATAAAACTCTGTCTAACGAAATACTGCAGCATATTAAACCTGCTGATTGTCTTAAGATGATTAATCCTCTTGCCATCAGAATTTTGCATTTGATATGCTTGAAATGTAATAACTTGCACACGACAAATTGATTACTGCACAGGCATTTTCTATCCACAGAATGGCTGAAAATCATAGTCGATTAGAATTGATAACCTATAGATGTTTAATGAATATTTTTTCCCTTACCATTTATAGGTTGATGAACAAATTTTATGATTTTTTATATTTTTTAAGGGATACAAAGGTATTACTTGCTTTATTGTCGAAAGAGAAACACCAGGATTATCTGTTGCCAAACCAGAAAATAAGCTTGGCATCAAGGCATCTGGAACATGCATGGTGCACTTTGATAATGTCCGAGTGCACGAGTCCAGCATCCTTGGCGAGTATGGAAAAGGATACGTTTACGCAGCTGGTTTTCTGAATGAGGGAAGAATTGGCATTGCTGCTCAGATGGTAGGGCTTTGTCAGGGATGTATGGATGCCACTATCCCTTATACATTGGAACGGAAGCAGTTTGGAAAGAAAATATATTCATTCCAGGTAAGAAATAAATTAACAGAAGTAGCTAAATAACTTTTTATGTATCCAGTCTAACAATAACAAAAATGATATCCGTGATCCTATAAATCTTTCTTCATTTGTATGGTATACTTTAAAATATCCTTATTCACACATATTGAAGAGTGTCGTCAGAAGACAATTTTGTCTTTGCTCCATTAATCAAGTTTTCAGGTTTAGAACCGCAGGAGTAGACACAGTTCATCTTGCATGTATTGGAAATAGTTCCCGCATCTCAAGAGGCAACAACACTCGCACAGGTTCAGCTCATATGAGTATGTTATCAGATGACTGGGAGCTTTATTTCCTGGTGGAAGTCATGTATCTTACCAACTAGGCCAAGGAGGTCGTTATTTTAAAAATGATGAAATCGTTTAGTTTATACGAATTTGAAGTTCCGATGAAAAAAAACTTCATTTAATGATTTGTAAAGGTATTCATTATTTTTGTTATATGTTTATTGACTCTTTAAAACATCATATAATTTGGTAAAAGATTAATACAAAAGTAAAAATCAAATTATATTCAAATAATTCATAGTTTATCAGGTCTGTGAATATGAAACTGGATTTTTTTTTATAGAAAATACACATTTATTGTATGAAAATGGTAAAAAATATTTTATTCAAAGTATTACCCATCGCTAGCTACACATTTTTCTCATATCTCTGGCAATTTGTGGATGCTACGCCAAAAAAACTGTTGCTTTTTTGAGGTAAACTAATCGAGTCATTTTCGTAAGAAGTGAAGCACTGCTCAGCAAGTGCGTGTCCCATCGATGCAAATAAGTAGTAATCGGATTGAGCCAAGTCTGGTGAGTAAGCTGCATGCGAAAGTATTTGACAACTAAACGGCTCGATCGTTTCCTTGACCGGTTTTGCTGTGTGCGATGGTCCATTATCATGAAGCAAAATCACTTTGTGTTGCCTCTTTTGATGTTCTGGTCGTTTTTTTCACGCGATGCTTGGTTCAAATCCATAATTTGTTGTCAGTAGCGTTCAGTATTAGGTTTTAGCAGCTCATAATAGATAACACCCTTCTGATCCCACCAAACATAGAGCATTGTCTTCCGTCCATAGCGATTTGGCCTTGCAGTCGATGTCGCTGGTTTCCTTGGAGTTACCCATGATATTTTACACTTAGGATTCTCGAAATATATCCATTTTTCATTGCCAGTCACAATTCGATGTAGAAATGATTTTCTTTTGTACCTGGCGAGCAGCATTTCGCAAGTGGTTTTTCGGTTTTCCTGCTGTCTTTCATTCAATTCAAGTGGAACCCATTTTCCCACCGTCTGGATCTTTCCCATGGCTTTCAAACGTATGGAGACGGCTTCTCGTGTCACATTTAATTGATCCGCGAGTTGTTGTTGCGTTTGAGCGCCATCCTCATCCAACAATGCTTGCAATTCGGTGTCTTTAAACTTTCTTGGTGGTCTTCCACATTCTTCGTTTCTCACGTCAAAATCGCCACTTTTGAATTTTTAAACCACTCAAAGCACTGTGATTTACCAAGAGCATGCTCACCGTAAGCTTCGACAAGCATTCAATGCGATTTTGCAGCAGTTTTCTTCAAACGGTAACAGAAAATCAATGCTGTCTGCAAATCGTAGTTTTCAGGCATAAAAAGACATTTTCAACGCTATGAAAACATATGCTGTTGTATTAAACTTGTATTGTTGCGAGTTGTCTTTGACAAATGTAAACACAAGAAAAACGCGCCAATGACGCAATTTGACAGTCACTACATTGACAACTAGAGCCATCTATGAGCAAATTCCGGTTTTATACAATATTTACAGACCTGGTATATTTTGAATGTAAGGAATTAATTTTTGTTCCAAATCATTTTGTTGGAAAATGTGTACTTTAAAACATACTTTTATTTCATTCTCCATAGGGAATGCAATTTGAAATAGCACACATTGCGACACAACTTGAATGTGCAAGACTTTTGACTTACAATGCATCACGAATGCGTGAAGCAGGTTTGCCTTTCGTGAAGCAAGCGGCAATGGCTAAATATTATGCATCAGGTAAATATAAAATTAGTTTTTATGGTATATCATAATTCCAGATCAAAATTTTTTTAAGGTAAATTAGCTTCAAATTAACTTTATGTTTTCATCTTAGTTTTATATCCACAATTTTTATATATATCTAATATAAGCATTAATATTTTATAAAATATTGCAACTTGTTTTATCTACAATTCAATATAAATCATTTTAAACCCTGTGAATTCAGTCTTCTAGAAATTTGAAATAAATAATGAACAGTTGAGGTTAAAGAATATGATAAAAGGTTTATTTTTATAAAGGCTAACTGTAAAATCCAAGTTAATTTCAACTTGTTCAAGAATTATTGCTAATTCAAATATACCTCTTACTATATATAGTATGAACCTTTAATCCTAACTTACTTGGGCAGAAATTTTGATCCACTTGAAATTTAAAATGACCACTGAATTTTGTAAGGCAAAAATTTATATTTTTTTCTCAGAAATCGCGCAAACTTTGACTTCTAAATGTGTTGATTGGATGGGCGGAGTCGGTTTCACAGAAGATTTTCCACAAGAAAAATATTACCGAGACTGCAAAATTGGAACAATTTATGAAGGAACAAGCAATATGCAACTGCACACAATTGCAAAATACATTGAAAAAGAATACACAAAGTGATGAATTCTCCAAAATTGAATTTAATGTACTATGTTATTATACATAGAAAAGTTTTTTAAATATATGATTATAAAAAATGTCCATTTTTGTTGAGATTTATTACTGATTAAGATTTATTGAAATGTATAAAACAGATATTTAAAAAAAAACCTTAATTGTTAGTACTAAATATTTTCAAAATAAAGTAATTGTTAATAACATTTCCATTTAAAATATTTTGTTTTTATATTGGCATCTAATGGAAACAAGAAACCAAAATGAATATTGACACCTGAGTTAGTATCCCACTTTGCGGAATGCCTCTAATTGATAAGAAAAATACAATTTATTTTTATTTAGATCTCTTTATTTATGTAACATACATTTTTTATGTACGATTAAAAAAGAAAAACAAAAATTAATATTACATATTTATTATATCCAAATTTTCTACAAATTTTTAAATGGCAATATGATTAAGTACAAGCAATGATATTGAATATAATAATGCAATGATAATTTTTAAGGAATGAGATGTAACACTAAACTAATAATATAAAAAGGACATCTCTAATTACTTGGGATCATGCGGTCATTTAAATCCTATACTAATTTTGCTCTATCTTCATCAAACCTTTTGTCTTTCTCGTTATATCTCATATTTATCTCCGCATACTTCCTAAGGCTCTCTAGGTAGCATTAATGTGAATCACAAATTTGGGTTCTTCTTGTGACTTAGATAAGGTCTGTTGATTTGACTTTCTACATTCAATATCACATACTGAACAGGCAAAGAACTCTTTATCTTATTTTCAGCACTTGATCTTCTTATTTCTCCCAACCCCCTATTACTTTTATTGTCAACGTCTTAGATATTTAAGTCATTTTTACTTATTTGTTGTTTCAGAAGAAATTATAAAAAACATACAAAATTAATCCCTTTCACGATGTGAAGACATTTCTCATTTTATTTTTAGTTTCTTAACTAAAGCTACGGTCACAAACTCAGCTTCTCCTTTATATTCAGGTGCTTTTTCTTTGACCCAAAAATTGTCTGTAATATGAGTTAAAGCACTTTCAGGAAATATATGAATTGAAGTATCGTTAAAAATATCTGAGAATTTAAAGCTGTTCACCAAACTAAATTCTTGGACATATGGAGATATGTTTAATATATAAGGAGCATTTATATTGAGTGATTCTTGAGAGTCAGATTCAATCAATGATGTAAAACTGTTACCAATTAACACACAGTTTTTTAATCCGACACCCCAATTTTGCCACAGGAAATTGTTGGTCAGTTGTTTATGACAATGAGGAAAGAATGCTATGGTAACACCTTCACTATTTATGGTATGCTTGCCTTCCTCATTTTCTTCGATAAGATTAAGGTCTAGGCCTTTTAATATATCGCATTCATCAGAGTGAAATATGGGATCATGCAAGAAACATTTGACTTTAAAATGTTCTTTTAGACACAGAACTAAACCAAGTTGATATTGAGAAATAGTCCATTCGCCTATGTGGCCTAAAGCCAAACAAAATATCTCTACCACTGGACAGTTTAATACATCTAAACTCTCTTTGAGTGTAATCAACAATGATTTGTAATAATCTGAACATTCCAATTCTTCTTTAGCCGCTTTCAGACGCCTGGAAGATAAATATTTCTCTTGTTAATAATGTCAAACAATCAAAAATACAATAGGTATCATTATATTACACATTACCCCAAGAAGCTAAAGAAGAGGGAATTACACAAAAATATGAAAGTTGATTTGTTGTTTATAGTTAAGGCATTAACGTTGTGGAGGTTTAAAGACATTGTAATTTATTTTTATCAAACACTGATATTAAAGTTGAGTATACATAGTTGTAAGTCTAGATAACAGAAATAAAAATATTGCCCAACTAATATCTAATAGAAGTCAAAGAAAGGAGAAAGAGACTGAAAGATGTCAAAAATAAAGCTAAAAGACTAAAAAAAATAATAAAATAGAAAAGTTAACAAAACTACTGACTAAAATAATGATTTGATGAAAGATACAAGTATCATGAAAATTAAAAGAGGAAAGAAAATCCAATTGCAAAGAACTTAACTACTTATTTAAATGTTAACAGGAATGAAAACTTTACATAAAACCAAAAGATGGGTGGTTCTTTTTGATATGTACAAGATAGAAACATAAAAATGAAGAAACAAGAACATAAAAATTACGAAAAAAAATCAATAAAATATTACAAAGTTTTCAACCAAGTTAGCCAATAGGTACATTTTTTAACTTACAGATGTTATTTTCACACATTTCAACTGTGTGAAGAAGTGGACATATTTTGCGATTGTTGAACGATCCAAATGTGAATTCAAGTGAAGACCATAAACCATTCAAATTAGTGACAGGAGGAGATCCATCAGGCAACTCCTGAAGCTGTGACATGGATAAGAAGGGCACATGGCTGTGAAGGAGACACCATATGACACAAGATAAACCAGAATTTTTAAAGGGCTTGAATATGAGAAAAACCAATCTAGGTCAACTTTTTTGTTTATTTACCATCAAGAATTGAAAATTAAACCTCCAAATGTAAATAACAAGCAGAGATCTTTATTTCATGCTTTTACTATAAATCAAAGGGCGAAGAGAGACATTTAGATATGGTGATTTAACCACATTACTGTAATGAGAGAATGCACCACTTTTTTTATGAAGGGTCGCTTTAAGAATTTACTTATAAGAAGGGGGTCGTCCAGAAATATATATTTTTTTAATCAAGTGAATTTCCAATAAAACAGTCTAATAATATACTTGCACAATACATATAAAACATAACAACAATTAAAAGGATAATAATACAATAGCATGTATCAAACAAAATCAATAAGAAACATATTACATAACAACAATACAATTTGATATAAAAGAGACATTAAGTAAAATAATAATAAAGTACATAAAAAAAAATAAACACATAAATTAATTTACAGAATTTAATGAGATGAATGGAGTTTTTTCTCTTTCATTATTTCTTCAATATCAGGTGTAGATTTAGGTAATTGAGATTCTTTAACATGTTCAGTGCTGAGTACACCAATTCTGTACATGCAAATACAAACCCAGTGCGTATGACACGCCAGGCGTGTTCTGTTGATAATATGTGTGTGTCGCAAAATTTTTCAGCAGTCTGTTTGACAAGAACGTGTATGGCTACATATTTTCCTGGAAACAGTTAGAGGGTAGATTCAAAAGCGAGCAGGTAGGTAGCAGGACCCTTCCCCCAAGATGCTTTGTATAGAAAAACTCAGATGTTGTTCGACCTTGGTTACACAACAACACATTTCACCATGAGTGCCGCGTACGCATCACATTACGAAGCCATGTTTCTGTGTATTTTTGCCATGTTTCATGTTTAGTTCCTTTCTATCAGAAAGGACCGAAAATGTCGTACGGAGCCGCTGGTAAATACATTAAAAAGTCGAAGACATTTGTAAGTAAGTGGGTGAAACGCTATACCGATGTAAAAAACGTCGATGACCTACCAGATCATGGCACTGTACAGAAAACAACAAAAAAGGACAGTGATTTTACGGGTGTTTGAGAAGAATCCTCGTTTATCATTGCATAGCAAACAGGCGGTTTTGCATGAAAAGGGTATAATTGTGTCATATGACATTATAAGAAGACGTTTACTAGCTCATGGAGTGAAATTTCGAAGCACGGTGAAGAAACCACTACTGTTCGATAAACAAGTCGAAAAAAGACTCATTTGGGCGAAAGAAAATTTGGACCACGATCGGGACAGTGTAATTTTATCGGACGAAGTTTCTTTTTGGGCATGTTCTTCCATTAATCATACCTGGTGTACCCGCAGCGAGACTCATCCAGCAGACTGTTAAACACCCGGTAAAAGTCCATGTCTTGGGCTGTTTCTCAAAGCAGGGATTTGGCACTTTGCACATCTTCACAAATAATTTGAACGCTGCCAAAATGGTTAAAATATATCAAATGGCTTTTTTACCATCTGCCCGAACTTAAAATGGTGGTTTATAAGAAAAAATGAAAATTGGTTACTATAAGAGGACAATGACCCAAAACATCGAAGTCATCTTTGTACTGTGTGAAAACAGGAAAATGATGTTGACGTAATGGATTGGCCGTTCCAGTCACCAGATGTAAATCCCATAGAAAATGCTTGGGCACTCATGATGTTCAAGCTCCAAGGGAAAAAGATCTGGAACGTCAAGCAGTTAATTCGACAGATTCGACTTATATGGAAGTCTTTGCCCCTAGATTATGCAATAAAATTAGTAGAAAGTATGCCTCAGAGATGCCGGGTAATTATTACTAGCGGAGGCGACTGGACAGCTTATTAATAATAAAGCATCACAGTTTATATCATGTAGCATGTGTGTATTTTTTTTTAATGCCTTATGCCAAATAGTTATTCGGGTTTCGACATACACGTTCTTGTCAAACAGAGTGTATTTATGTAAAATTGTATTTCCAGTGAATGTGTTAAAGTGCTTGTAAATATTCATCAGTAATGTTTGATCATAAGGAGTTCTAATTGAGATTAATATAAAAATGTTTTTTCCCATAAATTGTATTGCATTGTATTACATTTTCGTTACATATAGTACAACTTGGAGGGCTTATTGCCAAGTGGCAATATCTTCCAACTGACCAGAAAGATATTAGGTGTACCAGAAAAGAATGTCGTTTTTTTTGTTATCGCTTTTGAGTGGTCAGTTGTGCTTCGGCAGTCGAACTTTTATAACGTGTTCTGTGTTTTATCTCTGACTACGTATACCTGGAGTGTACTAGGACTTTTAAACAAAAACATTTACAACCCTATATACAATGGAGAGCTTTGTACAGAATGAGGAATTTATTCGAAATATTATGCTTTACCATTTCATAAAGAAAGAAAGTGCAACACGTGCTTTAAAAAATATTTGTGATTTACTGGGAGATATTTTGAATGTTCGTAAATGCCAGAGGTGGTTTAAACAATTTAAATCCGGCAATTTTGATAAAAAAAAAAACCCTGGAAGTGGTCGACCTGTTAAAATGGATAGCGATGTTTTAACTGAGCTGATTCAGCAAAATCCAACTTCAACGATTCAAGAACTCACGGAGCAACTCGGATGTTCATGGTCAAGCGTGCAAGAGCATATCAAAAAATCGGCAAGACATGGAAACAAGGAAAATGGATACCTCATGAATTAAGTGAAGAGAATCTAGGTGAGCGTATAAACGCGTGCACTGAGTTATTGGAATTAAATACCAAAACTCCATTTCTACAACATCTGGTAACTGGTGACGAAAAATGCGTGTTGTATTCAAACCAAAGGCTTTCAAAGGGTCAGGTACCAAAACCCACCCCTAAGCCCGGGCTCACTGCAAAAAAAGTTCTTTTGTCTGTTTGGTGGGACTGCAAAAGAATAATTTATTTCGAAACATTAAAACCCGGACAGACAATTAACGCCCAAGTGTATTGTGATCAACTAGAGCATTTAGATGCAGAAATAATAAAAAAAAGACCTGCACTGGCTAATTGTGGACAAGTGTTTTTACAGCACGATAATGCACGACCGCATACCTCAAAAATTACGAAAGAAAAAATTAAAACCCTAGGTTGGACAACTGTACGTCACACACCATATTCACCGGATCTTGCTACATCGGATTACCATTTGTTCCGGTCAATGCAACACTTTTTAAATGGAAAAGAATACAAAAATTATGAGGATATCACAAAAGGCATATCTGAGTATTTTGCATCGAAACCAGCTGAATTTTACGAACGCGGTATTAAAAAATTGACTGAGAGGTGGAAGGAGGTTATATCAAACGATGGCAATTATATTTTGAACTAAGTTTTAATAAATAAATACATTAAATGCACCAAATTGTTTTATTGAAAAAACGACATTCTTTTCCGGTACACCTAATATTAAAGAGGCCTTCAATGAAAACCCCACTGGAGTCCTGTTAAAAAAAACTGGGTTCCAACGGAAATCAAACCCACAGCCTCCAGTTCGGAGACAAGCGTCTTATCAACTAGGCCATGGATGGATTATATATAGATTGATCCAAAAATAACCAGCATTTTTCTAGCAAAATTTGTACATTTTTCAAAATCAAGTGAATTATAAAATTTGCATATTTCCTTATAACGGTGTAATTTTCTTAAATCAAGATTACACCGCAGGTCTATTATCTAAAGTTGAAGTTTATTCAGTGTGCTCTTTTGGAAGTTGGATATTTTGGAAGTTATTCATTATAAATTACTAAAACCTGGTCAGACTGTTACAGCAGATGTGTATTGTGCCCAAATCGAAAGATTAAAGGCAGAACTGCTTAAAAAATGATCAGTTTTAGTAAAGAATCAGAGAAGAATTCTACAACATGATAATGTAAGACCACACGCAGCAAGGATTACGCAGGACAAAATAAGAGAGCTAGATTTAGAAGTTCTGCAGCATCCACCATATTCACCTGATATTGCACCTTTGGATTACCGTCTTTTTAGGTCGATGGAACATTTGCTTCGAGACAAAAAATCTACGAATTTCGAACAAGTCCAAAATCACTTGGAGTCATATTTTACCGAAAAAACGCCAGAATTATACGAATAAGGTATTAAAAAACTGCCTATTCTGTGGAGGAAGATCATCGGTAACAACGGTAATTATTTAACGGAATAATATTGTACAGTTTTTGTTTAAATCAATTTTTTGTCGCATCAAAAAAAATTGTCATTTCTTTCCGCTTTACCTAATATATTGTGAAAATAAACAAAGTTTTCATTAAACGCATTTAAATTTATTACCATGCCATGTGTTTATATTTTTTCCCTTGTAACACAGAAATTAAAACATTTATGTGTGTATAACATATAGTATATGTCCAGTGTATATGTAAAATCAGTCAGTGAAAATAATTCAATTTAGGCAAGTCCACATATTTTTCCATTTCTTAAAAGAGAATCATGTTATCTTTTAAATTCCATACTCCACAAAAAACCTTTTTCAAGCTTAGTCACCGAACTTGGTTCCTGAAGAAAACTTATGAATTGTTATGATTCAGACCCCTGGAACGGATTAAATAAAACAATATGGTCCATGTTCGACTTTTCACACATATTTCTACGATAATTGTTGATGTATAGTATAATGTATTGTTTTTAGATTGTAATCAGCACATAGTTTATGAATTTAATCTTGAATTTTCTTTAATAAACAAATGTTTTTACCCGACAAACTTAGTGCTCCAACAGTATTACACTTACCATTAATTTCCATGGCAGGTTACACTTTGTCAAGCAATTCCCAACTTTTTAAAATATATTTGTATCTGTTGTTTGATCCTTCAGAGACTCCATTGACAGAAGTTCTTCAATATTTCAAATTTAGAAGCACATGTACAAATGAAAATGAATAACTGCGCAGAATCATTTTGGTCAGTACTCTCATCGAGAGCAACCAAGTACCATATTATCAATTGTAATACTGATAATAGCTGCTAATTCAAATAATTAACACATTCAATCCTTCGTGCTATGGTTTGCCGAGATACACTTATGCTATCAAATTTGTGCTTAAGTGCTTAAGCATATAATTCCACTAGCTTCAATCATACATTGTTTAATAAATTATCCATCAGATAATGGTTTGTTTTTTTTGGCTATTATATGGCTAGTACATGGCTACTATATAAAATTCACCTTCATAGATGCTTCTTGTTCTGTACTTTGCCTTGTAAACACATTTCGTAGTGAAGTTAATTTTTTTAATTGATTTATCTACTACTTTCATTCTGGCTTCTGGAGTTAAGTCAGAACCATATATTGAATGTTTAGTAGGGAAATGTCTTCTAATATTATACTTTTTTGACACTGACTATACAAAGAAGACAAATAGACTTGTTATTTATTTTCCATTGTTCGTTGAAAACATGACACTTCTGTTAAATTTTCGATTGGTTTTCATGGGATATTTTTAAATATTATCATTAGAAAAAATAGTTCTACTTGTAGAGATATGCAACGTACAGTTTTGATTGCCGATTTAAAATTCCTTTAAAGTGATTTCTTCACAACCAAAATCTGGAAAAATAATCTATATGTTTTAACTGCATAATTACCACTATTATTATTTTATCAGCATGGAATGGAATCACTATATATGCAAAATGTATTGATATATATACATTTGTAAAAAATTTGTTAGAACAATATTTTAAGTAAACCTATCCCTCGATTTACATACATACGTCACCCCGTGCCCCAGGCATCGAGAAAATATTTCTTAACTTTTTGTCCAATTACACAACTTTCGCATCTACCATATTCATATATCTTGAATATAAAAAAAAATGAATAAGGTTTCATCTTAACACAGTTAAGACAAATGTTGGTAATTTTCGGTTATCTGAAGTCTACACATATTATCTCTCCTACTGTCCTAGGACCATAGGAGAGACAGTATGTGTTCATTCTCCCCATTGGCATTACTAAGAAAGCTCAAAATACTTTCTATATTATAATTACTAAGAAAGTTCAAAATACATTTTCTGAAATGTTGAAGATGTCAATATCCAAGGCACTATTCAAGAGGGATAGTCTGTGAAACAAAGGAAGAGCACTTGACAAGTTAGTTCTACTTATTGCCAATTAAATAGATCAATATTTGTGTACCCCGAATATTTCTCAGGAACATAAAACCATATCTTTCCAACGTAGTTGGATTAGATGTTGCTCCTGTTAGCAACTTAAAGATATAAGAAGAGACTCTCATATCTCTTTTTTGTAGTTTACCCGATCGAAAGCCTTAGAGAAATTGTTATAGGAACAATCAAATTGTTTTTCATCATCCAAAGTTCTTGAAACATAGTCATTAAATTTGATTAAGTAGACCTTTTTATTCAGAAGCAATGTTGCTCTTCAATAATTTGTGGATCAACATAAAATTTTTGTATTTGATCCAACATTGTCTCCAAGAGCTTAATTATAGAAGATAAGATAACAATAGGTACATAATAACTTATTTCTTTTTTGGAGCTGAACTTGTGAATAAGTATAACTCTTGTCTTCTTTCACTCTCAAGTAAATTTAGCATTATTTAAAATTGAGTGAAATATGAGTTGCTGTGCTGTCTCTCCGTGTCACATGTTCTTCCATATACGTTCTATGTGCTGTGTGTGTACTCCCATGGTGGGGTCAACAAAGTTGTAGCAATGGTTTACAGTGTAGTGGTGGTAGCCTGCTTCCTTAAGTTCCTTCATTAAGTATCCTTGCCAGCAGTCAGTGTATATAATTGAACCTTCAGTAACATGGTCACAAATAGCTCACAGCAGGGTCCTAGTACTACGGTTGGCAAACCTGATGAGGTAGCACTTACAGGTCTCTCTATACACCTCAAGAAGAATTCACTAATGTTTTTTTTCTTTTGGTAAAAAGAGCCTCATCCACTTCCTTAACTCAGTTGTCCTCACTTATTTTGGCATTACCGAGGGAATCCATTTTTTTTATGCAAATCTCTCTGATGTAGCTGCTTTGATCAACCGTAGTTTCTAAATTAATGTCCAACTTCCCTACACCACTTTGTTGAGGTCAGTTATCTTACCCAATGATATATAAATCTGACAACTGTGATGAGAGGCAATCTACTGTTTTCCAGCTAAGTGCATGTTCATAACCACACTGTCAACCAACAGGTTCTCCTACTGAAGTACCACATAGGAGAAAATGACTGGGGAAAATACAACTTTATGTCCTAGTCTTTGTTGCAGAGTTTTGTCCTAGGGAGGACATTTACTCCCTGGAGGAGGGGAATTGTCTCATTTTCTGCCCTTAGCAGGTTCCGAATCATCAGGAAAAGAGTGGGCACAATTTTTATTTTTGAGAGCATGAGATACTGAATTTCTAGTGATAACGAGCTTGCACATGCACAATGGTAAGGTCCCCCCTCTCAAGAACAGCCCCATTACAAATAGATAATATGGGTTGGCTTCAGATAACTGAAAAGTACCCAAATGCTTTTTAAAACATAATTGATGTCCATGTTATTAGAATTTTGTGTAGTCAATTATTCATCTGGACGGCTGTCCACTTGTTACAATTAGTGTGCTCAATACTGAAAGTTAGTATCAGTGTAAGAAAAAATAATATTTTTTACCAATAAACAAAAATGGTTTATTACATCTGTATTTGATTTTTATTGTTAGTTGATTCGTTTTCCAATTTTTTTCATAACTTTATTCGACATTTACATGGGTTCTGTACCTCAAGTTAAGCCAATTTCAATATTCTGAAATGTAATTTTTAATTGCCAAAAAATTCTTGCCTCAATTTGCACGATTTTGATTCATGTAAATTTTCTTGAAATTTATACAATTACACACCCTATTGATATAGGCAGAAAGGAGAGAGCCCCAGACTTTCGTATTGCGACACACATCTTTCACCTTTTCTATATCCATACACTATCTCATACTGTTCCTACGTTCTGACTTTTTATATATCCTTCTTTCAAAATATAATATGCTTGATCCAACCATACTTTCCTTGGCCTTCATTTACCACGCCTTTTGCACTCTATTTGTTTTAAGTTTTTCTTCATTCATTCGTTACAGGTACCCAAACCAACTATAGAGTGATCTTCATCTTGCTTAACACACCAGCCTTAAGTTCATACTCATCCTAAAAGAACTTGAAACTCATCTACCGCGTAAATCGAGTGATGGATTAATTAATTTTATTTACCCAAAAAATACGAAACAAATTAATCTAACTGTGCAATCTGGATTATTTTGAGTTATGCAACATTTACAAAAAAAAACAAATGTAGAAAATATATAATATATTGTAGTAAACACGTATGTAAATATGTAAAATAAATAGTAGACATTTGTCACAAACTAATTGGCCACTCGGTTGAAAACATTGGGTAAAAATTTAAACAAAATAAAATTTTAAACGGAAAATCGATCGTACATGAGATGTCTCAATTCAACATACCTTAAAGCTGCTTTTTTGTCAATAGAACGGTCTCCAAATGGATTTTCAAAATCAATAAATGGGAAAGCTGGCGTAGTTCGAAACTTGATACCGCGTTTTGAATGAACTACTTGAAACCCATCAGAATCTATCTTTTGATGAGACATTGTAAAATTTTGAAACTGTCACAGATTATTCCAAAATTACTTCTTGAATAATGGCTGTAAACTATCACAAATTACCTTGCCAGGATTATGCTGTCAATTCCAAGACACGTTTTCAGTGTTGCTCGGCCCGGGAAAAACAGTTGTCATTTTTAGTAAAAAATTCAGCTAAATTTGGTTTATTTAGATCAAGAGTTCCCAAACTTTTCCCCCCGCAGACCCCTTTACCAAAAACTTTTAAAACCGTCGACCCCCTGGTCATTTACTTTACTTACTCAAATTAATAAGTTTGTACAGTACTCGATATTAAATATTTCACTAGATATCAAACTTTTCATTTTGATACGTTCGATAAGAGAATGCACAGACAAGTTTGAGCTACATGTATTTTCATGCATTCTTACGTGTGACTCTTTTAATGACACATTTTACCTTTTTGTTCACAAGTTTGGTATGTAATGTGTTTTTATCAAAAAAAAATTGTTGAATTAATTTACTTCTTAATTAGGTACCTATTGGAATCATATATATTTTAAAGTAACAAACAAATATCAGTAGTAAGGGGATCTATTTTTGATGTTGTCGACCCCCAAATATTTTTATTGAAACTATCGACCCCTAGAAACATCAAATCGACCTCAAGGAGTCGATATCGACCACTTTAGGAACTCTTGATTTAGATCATTTAACAATATAATTTTTCACCTTACCATTATTTATATATCTTATATTTCTTAGTTTTATTTCACATGTTTGTGCTTATTTCCATTTTAGATAAAAAAAGAGGTAGGTAATTTTTTTGCCATTTGTTTTATACAAGTTTATATTCATTTGTCAAATATAATTCCACGCAAACTATTTCAGACAGTGAACTAGTAACCAAAGAATAAATTCCGATCACTTCGTTCATGGAACTAAAACAGAAAGTAAAAATTCGTAAGCGCAATCATCTTCGAAAAATATCTCAGGAACAATGAAATATCTCTGAGAAATAGCGTCAGATTGATAGGCCAAAATAGATTGGTTGTAGCCTTTAATAAATATACATTGGCAAACAATTTCTTGCAAAACGGAGCCCTTACCGAGTATGGTTTTAAATCATGTATCCCCTCCTTCATGATAATTAGAATAGACCTCCCACAAGATTAAACTGTGAGGTTACCAATCCAAATGATCTGATATGGGTCCCCACACAAACGGTAGTACTTACCTTTGATGGGCAGATCCTACCTCTACAAATCCTTAGTAGCAGACAAATACTATTGCCCGACCATACGTGCTTTCACTGTTGCACGAAGCAGTAATGCAAATCACCGGCACGTTGATTAAAATGTGGTAAATCTCATATCGGCAAAACCTGTTCGATGACGGCTCCAACATATATCACACGCAGTGGCCACCATACTGCAGTCGAGAGATTCTGCCTGGAATTTGTCATGAAGACCAACATTAAATGCTATATGACTGACCAGAACATGTCTTACCAGGAAACTTCTAAATCCACTATAATCTCTGTCAAACCATCCGTCAAATCACACATGGCGGATAAGCCTCACACCCACTTTCCCAAAATATATCCTTTAATGATCCGTCGAAAACCAGGAAATCAAAAGTTTTAAATGCCAGGTCACACTTTTCGCCCTCATATCACTCCCTCAATGAGAAAGGAGATTGAAGACCTCTTATGGCACCCAAACACAAACCTAATTGATCTGGTTTGTCTTTAGATAGTTCAATCTCTCCTGATACAACCGTTTCAACAGCATTAAAAAAACTACCTTGGTATTGACATGTCGAATTCTCACGCCAATTATGAATTCACCAATCACATTAATACCTATTGTAGCAACTGGACTATCTTCTACACTGACGCATCCAATATTACTAATGAAGAATATGTAGGAACAGCAATATATTTTGAAACCTTAAATATTAAGAAAAAATACCCAAATTTTCGACTATACGAGTATATACCGATGAGGCATTTGCAATCTTAAAGGCATTACAAATAACTTTAGAATTAAATATACATAATACTTGAATTTTATCCGACTCTCTTAGTTCCCTTCAAGCAATAGGAAAGAACCAATTTCGATTTTCAAATAGTTAAGCTTTTAATATAAAATAAACGATATCCAACCTTAACGAGGCGGGCTTTGATATCGCTCTGGCTTGGGTTCCCGGTCATCGAGGCATTCCAAGTAACGAAGAGGCAACATTTACAAGAAACGCATAAGTGCACATCTACACAAGACTTATTACATTTTTCAATCATCGCGATGATAAAAGAATCGCATCAAAAGAAAATACTCGTATATAGTATATGCATAAATTCAATCCCATATTCCGGTCAAGCCCCGGTTTTAAAATATAGCACTCGGAGAAAAACATAAATTATAATTAAAATTAGATTTGCATATTGTTGTTTCCCTATTTATCTGGCCATACTCCATATTAGGGATTATTCTTTATGTGAGTGTGGCCAGGAGGAGGGAGATCTCAAATATATATTTTTCTCCTGTTCTCGAAATACTTTCTCTTTGACTGTTAAGAAACAAACCAAAATATTCTTCCCCGAAAATTTTCCCTACCTGTTCAGTTTAAAAAAAAAACTCCCATATTTAAAAGCATAATTCATTTTACAAACAGAAATAATATTAACTTATAATGAATTATATGTGTAGCATATATACTATATACTATAGTACATCGATGATCACCATTTAAACTGAAATTATCCGCTCGATTATTACATATTTAATTTATCTTATTTTAAATTTTCATTACGGTGTAATTTTTGTAGTTTAGTTGTAAAATAATTTCATTACACAGTATTTCACTAGATAACAAGTCTCGGGCTGAGTTGCTTTAATATATTTAAAATACCAACTACGGACGCAGCAACTCAAATGCGGCAATGTCGCCCATATGAATAGAACTAATGAAGTCGTATGACGTTGACATCACTTGACACTGGCATACTCCTTCATATATAAAAGTTAATGATTACTATTCAAGAAGAAGAAAAAACAGACCGATGTTCAAGTTGCAGCCACAGATAATCGAAATAGCTAAGAAAGGGTAACTTACAACTAAGGCAGGGGTCTCCAAACTACGGCCCGCGGGCCAACACCGACCCGCGAGCACCACCAATCCGGCCCGTCATAGTTTATTTTGATTACATTGTAAAATTTACAATGTAATTTGCGCGTAATTCAAATTTACAGTATGTTGGTATAAAGAGCTAGCTAGGTCTTGGCCCTTGGGATTTAGTGGAGGAGTCAGTGTGGCCTTTAGGCTAAAAAGTTTGGAGACCCTTGAACTAAATATTGAAATTTAAAGATTTTTTTTCGTGAATAGTTTATGGCAAGGACTTAATAGTTCTTATTGTCAGAGGAGTGATGGGGTCTTATAATACTTCTAATTTAATATTAATTTATATATTTTTTTAATGCAAATGAAATGTTTTATGTAAATATAAAAAATATAAACTTTAATTAACACTTCCCTTACTGTGCTAAAAAATTACGCCAGTTACGGTGATGGCCACTGAGGGTACACTAAAAATGTATGTTTTAAATTAAAATTATGCAAAATCTATTAGTTTTTTTTTTTAATTAGCTATAAACATCATTTTATTGTGTAATAAAATGTCGAATAATATAAAATAAGTGTAAGAAATGATAAAATAATAGTTGAAACAGAGAAGTGACATTTCTATACGAATATAATTTTCCCACTGCGTCGTTCGGTCTGCGCAACGTTCAGAATGCGCATGACTGAAAAGAGGTCTCCAACCTTTTAACACTTCCCTTACTGTGCTAAAAAATTACGCCAGTAACGGCGTTGGACACTGAGGGTACACTAAACATGTATGTTTCAAATTAAAATTATGCAAAATCTGCTAGGTTATTTTTTGTTATTAGCTATAAACATCATTTTATTATGTAATAAAATGTCGAATAATATAAAATAAAGGTAAGAAATGATAAAATAAGAGCTAAAACAGAAAGGCATTTCTATAAGAATATTATTTTTACGCTGCGTCATTCGGTCTGCGCAACATTCAGAATGCGCATGCGTGATAAGAGATTTCCAGCCTTTTAATTTTTTTTCATAAAATTATACAATAAAATGTAGCGTGTATTTTTTTGGCAATAAAACCATAATTCGAATAAAGACAATAAATAACATATAAACAAAATATAAAATGAATATATAAATTCAAAAATCAAGGTTTTAGGGCGAGAAATTTATATAGTATAAACAAACACGAAATTCAAAATTATATATAAACAAACACGAAATTCAAATCAATAAAATATATGCAATTTGGAAAATATAAACACTACAGAAAATTTGAAAATAGGACAAACATATCATATAATCAAAGTTTAATCCTGTGGAGAAAGTTATCGCAATTGGGGCATGAAACCACTTTTTTTTTACTCTATTCTACGTACTAAACACGCACGTGTTTGACAAATATTGCAGAATAGCCTGGTTTTTTTTCTCGAATGTTTTTAATAAAACCCACAACTTCCTCTTTTGAGGACCTCACGGGGTGCCAACAGGGTATTATTTACTAATGTTTCGGATATTGACTCGCCACAATATGTTAAAACTGTATTAAAAGCATCTTGTTGTTGCTATTTTTCCTTTTTAAGATATTGGGCATTGCCAATTCCAAACTTAACTCTCTTTTGAAATGTTTTCGGTGGTATTAATTATTTTGTTTCCACTCTGGATATTTGTCTATCCATAAGAGGTATGCATTCAATGCAGCCATATCTATAATTTCCATAAAAAGACGGAAAGGCCATCTTCTCGTTGACCTTGAGCAAGAGTACTCTCAAGTAATTTCTCCCATATCTACTCCAATTTTCGTATTATTATAATGATGTATAATTACTATAGTGGCTTTTGTTTTTCTGAATAATCAATTTCTGCATCATTGAATTGAGTGGATAATAATAATACTGCTTTATTTTTTGTGGTACACACGAAACAAGTATTTTATTTTCAGCTACTATGGATTGTTTTCTCTCTAGACGGTATAAATTCAAGTGAGATTACTCTTTTATTTTTTCGAAGCGTGCCAGTTAGAGTTAAACCTTTTAGTAAAAGATTATCGGCTAATTTGATGGAGGTAATAAAAATACCTGTGGTTATCCTCCTGTTCGTGCCATACTGCAGTTGAACCATTTCTATAACTACTCAGTTACCTTGATTTATCTCTCTCTACGATTATTTATCATACCAGAATAAGCCTGCAAATTTGTTATGCGTCATATGCCGCCGCAGTCGGCAGCAACCCAGATTTTGATGCCATATTTACCAAGTTTAGACTTCATGTACACGCGAAATGAACAATTCTCTCTAAAGTTTGGCAAACGTTCATCTACAGTTATATTCGAAGATGGAGAATAATTGCTTTTGCACATATCCATAAACATTTTTGAAATCCACTTAATTGGTTCTAATTTATCTGAAAAAACCCTGATATCTCTCTTCTCGGGTTTCTTTATCATCAAAACGAATATGACTGTAAATATAGATGAATCTATCTCGAGACAGAGCTGTTGTGAAAAATGACTGGCAAAAGGGACTTTCACTTATCCACAATTCACTCAAAGATAGCTTTTGTGTTCGATTTCTGCCAGGTGCGAGCAATATTCCAATGAATTCATATAACTCGTCTTTTGTGATATTGGTTGGTTCTTTTCTGAATGAATTCGATTTAAATGACGATTTGTTTCTTAAACATCACTTTTACCACCTCTTCATTTACAAACAGACAACACATATCTTTTATGGAATGTACATTTATACTTGAATTTCTCAGTCCAGAATCTTCGATGAGAATATTTGATACCCGACCGATGCCTCGAAGATTGAGGTGGTACTCGTAATGAACTCCATTCGAATCCATGTTTTGATGTAAATAATATTTCTTCGTCTTCTTCACTCGTCTCCAAATCAGAATATACTTCATTCTGTACCTCGACAAAATCTTCTGATTCTGATATATTGCCTGTCGCCTTAAATTCCAAATCGCTATCATCGCCGTCGATATTTCCCGCCATCTCAATTATTATATTTTTGAAAATGAAATTATAAATAAAATGTACATTTATTATAAAAAGAGTAATGGTACAATATAACATACCAGATAAAAAATGATAATAGAAAAAACATACCAGTGAAAAATTAAAAATAACAATCAGGATTATAAAACTGGTGACGAACCCCTGGAACGAACTGTCAAAAAAGAATGAGTGTTTGACATTTCGTCAATTCGCGATTTAAAATCATTAATTTCTGTTGAATTAACTATGAATGTTTTGTTTCCTAATGACATCATTCAAATCATAGAGGTTTCGATGAGGAATACATAAAGTATGAAGACCCTGCAAGCAGTATATTTCGAGAAATTAAATAAAATATAAGTCATGATCACTCGCTATCCATCACCGTACGGCAAGTGTTAAATGTAAATAGTTGTTAATACGCCCTTGAATTCTGGAAGGGGTGCCTATCGACCGGATAAGATGACGTTTCCATTAGAGCTTTGGATATACTTTTTTTGTGTTGGATTGTTGATTTTTTTAGAGGCACCGTTTGTGTGTATGATGTTAAAGAAAGAAAAAAATTGTTTGGAGCGATGTGCAAGGATTTTTTAAGTTGTCGAGAGAGGTTGTTTTTCCCGCTGAGAAGGCTCGCCGCCATTTGACAGAAATAAATAAACTCGCCATTATAGGAGAAACGCATGAATCTGTAATGGTTATATTTTTTTATACACCATTACAGATTCATGCGTCATGGTTAACAGATGTTCTTAAGTTAATGGTGTCTTTCTATCATATAAAGGAGGGTTTCTTCTAACATTTTTTTCAGTTTACCGTTAGCGGTTGAGCTATACAGAGCCCTTGTGAATTTTTAAAATGTCAGAGAAAAGAGTGCATATTCGACACTGTTTACTTTTTGAATTCGATAAAGGCCACAATGCAACTGAGGCAACCAAAAACATACGTGATGTGTACGGCAGAGGTGCTATCGATGTTCGAAGCAGTCAACGATGGTTTGCTAAACTCAGATCTGGGAATTTATCAACAGCTGATGAAGAAAGATCGGGACGCCCTTCAACCACCGATGATGTACTGAAAGCCATACTTGAAGCTGATCCCCGTCAAAATACCAGGTACATCGCATTGACGATGGGTATCGATCAATCTACGGTGGTGAGGCATCTGCATCGCATTGGAATGGTTTCCAAGTAGGATGTGTGGGTCCCGCACGAATTGTCACCCGCAAATATGTTAGACCGAGTTACGACATGTGTTTCCTTGTCTGCGAGACAAGAGCATGAGCCCTTTTTGCATCGGCTAGTGACGGGAGATGAAAAATGGGTTGTATATAATAATAAAACAAGGAAGCGACACTGGGCCAAGCCAGGACAAGTCCCATTAACCACTCCCAAAGCAGAACTTCATCAAAAAAAAATTATGCTTTGTGTTTGGTGGGATATGAAGGGCATTATTTATTACGAATTATTGCCACCTAACCAAACAATAAATGTTGAAAGATACTGTGAATAGATTCAAAAATTAAAGTCGGCACTCGTAATAAAACGACCCGAACTTATCAATCGCAAGGGTGTCGTGTTTCACCATGACAATGCGTGGCCACATTCTGCGATGATAACACAACATAAATTAAAGGAGCTAAATTGGGATGTTTTAAAGCATCCACCTTACTCTCCAGATTTAGCTCCTGATTTTCACCTACTTTTATCTTTACAAAATTATTTAAATGGAAAAAAATTTAAAACAACGGAGGAGGTGAAAACAGTACTAGACACGTTCTTTGCATCGAAACCCGAAAGTTTATATTCAAATGGGATTAAAAAGTTGACAGAAAGATGGGGGAAAGTCATTAAAAATAATGGAAATTATGTAATTAACTTAATTAATAAAGTATATGCGAAAAAAATTATTTTTGTTTTCTTGAAAAAATACGACGTTACTTATGCATCAATCTAATACATATATGTTAATGGCGATTACTCAAGAAGTTGTATACGCTAATGCACAATATTTATTCAGTACACAGTTAAATGATATCTTTTAAATTTTGTTTCAATTCAAGTCGCACTTCATGGTGACAATCTTCATAGTTTTTTTATTTTATCAATACCAATATGCCCATGTATATTGTCCAACATTTTCCGTATCTTATTTTGATAAGTTTATTATGTAGTGTTCATATTTAACATAGTCTTACTGTAAACACAATTGTTTTCAGTCTTATTATTAAAAATATATTTGTCTCCATCATTTTCAATTCATAACACATTTCTCCCCTTATTTGGTTTTATTATGATTTCATCAGTTTATAGTTGACCGATTTTTAACTTTATGTATTAAAAAAACAGCAATGGCAAAAAGAAAATGTTTTGATTTAAGGGTCTTTTGGATTTTTATAGCCAAAATGAATCTTTTTATGCCAAAAGCTGGACATTTTAAAATTATATATTCCAAATCTGGGCTCATTGCAGTGATTCCATTTGCTGTTTTCATTAATTTTTATATTATAATGCAGGCGGTCTGAGGCGGTTATTGAAACAAATAGTCTTTTAGATACCAAGGTTTTCGTGTGATGTGATGAATATGAACTTAAGGCTGATGTGTTGATTTTTGGGCATGTGGAATGAATGAAAGAAGAAAGATTAATATAACAAATATATAGTGCAAATGTCAGTGGAAGGTGTGTGAGAGTAAGACCAAGGAAAGTATGGTTGGGTGAAGTGAATGATATTTTGAAAGAAGGATATGAAGAAAATTAAATAAATTGTATGGATGTGAAGAAGGCTAAGGATGTGTGTCGTGATAGGAAAGTCTGGCACTCTGTCCTTCGACAGCACAATGGCATGAATGTATGTAAAATCAAGGTAAATTTATATTTTTCAAGAATAATTGTTGACTCAATCAAGTATTATATTTCTTGTATAATACAATGAACCTTTAATTCAAACTTGGTTAGGCGGAAATTTTAATCCATTTGAAAGTTGTTGAAATTTTAAATGATCACTGTGAAGTATAGATTTATTATTTTTAAAATATATTTTTGCTTAGAAATTGCGCAAACTTTGACTATTTAATGTTTTGATTGGATAAATGGAGTTGGTTTCACAGAATATTTTTACAAGAAAAATATTACCAAGACTGCATAGTTGGAACAATTTAGAAGGAACAGGCAACCTAAAACTGCTCACAATTGCAAAATACATTGAAAAATATAATAATTTATTATTCAAAAAGATATTCATATAGAAGTTCATATATTAAGATTATAAAAAATAAAATGACATGGAAAATAAGATTATGTAAATTCATAAATTATATATAAATAAGATTAGTTGTACATAGATATAACCTTGGCAAATATTTGTACCATGTATTACTTTGTTTAATAAAAAAAAAACATTGAAAAATAATAAACTAAGAGATGAATGTATTTAATGTAATACGTAGAAAAGTTTTTTAAATATATGATTATAAAAATGTCCATTTTTGTTGCGATTTATGACACACATACACACCATTTCTCTCTCGGGGTAGGCAGAAAGGACAGAGCGCAGGACTTCTGTATCTCAACATGCATCCTTAGCCTCGTCCAATTTTTCTTTTTACATTTCCTTCTTTCAGAATATCATTCACTTGATTCAACCATACTTCTGTTGCTGTACCTCTCACATTTGCACTATATATCTGTTTTGTTAGTCTTCATTCATTTGTTCCACATGCTTAAACCATCTCAACATGCTCTTCATCTTTCTTGAGACATCAGTCTTAAGATCACATTCATCTCTAATCAATGCATTCTGTCATATATTATCACTCCATCTATTCTTAGTGCACATATTTTTACATTTATTTGGCTCCTATCAGTATTTATCCACATCAATGTTTACCTCCTTTACATCAATACATCATCCCATACATTTTTTGTGATTTGTTGCTTCCGTATGTTTATTCAAATGAAATATTTTTACAAAACACGTTTTATTCCTACTTCTTAACAAAAACATTCAAAACAATTTTTTTAGTATGCCTTTTCAATATCAAATGAAAACTTTGACGGATGCCCCTAATTGATAAGAAAAATATATTTTTAAGGATTCAAATAAAATAGTCATATTATTTAGATCTTTATTTTTGTAACATAAAAAAGAAAAACAAACATTTATAAAGGCATTTTATTAATATTAAATATTTCTTATTCCAAATTGTTTTGCAAATTTTTAAATGAAAAAAATATAAATTGAAAATTTGTTGAGTGAGTAGATGTAACACTAAATCAATAAAACAATTAACATCCCTCAGTTACTTGGGATCATGAGGTAATTTAAATCCTACTAATTTTGCTGTATCTGCAATAGACCTTTCACCTTTCCCAGTATATCTTATATTTATCTCCTTATACTTCCTAAGACTTTCCAGGTAGCATTGGTATGTGTGAGCCACAAATTTGGCTTCTTCTTGTGCCTTACATAATTGAAGGTCTGTTGTTTTGAACTTCCTACATTCGGACATCACATACTGAACAGGCAAAGAATCCTTTATCTTATTTTCAGCACTTGCTCTTCTTATTTCTGACAACAACTGTCTTATAACTTTTATTGTCGGCGTCTTAGATATTGAAGTCATTTTTTTTACTTATTTACAGCTTCAGAAGAAACTTAAAAAAAAAAACAAAATCAATCACTTTAAAGATGGGATGATAGTCCTATGTTTAAAGCTTCTTTACTGAAGCCGTAAGCACAAACCTGGTTTCATCTTTATATTCAGGTGCTTTATCTTTTTTGATCCAAAAATTGTCTGTAATTTGACTTAAAGCACTTTTAGGAAATATATGAATTGAAGTATCATTAAATATATCTGTGAATCTAAAGCTATTCACTTAACTGAACTCTTGAGCTTATGGAGCTATATTTAATATGTAAAGAGCATTTTTTAAAGTGTTTCTAGAGGCAGATTTAATCAATGATGCAAAACTATTACAAATTAACATACAGTTTTTTAATCCGATACCCTAATTATGCCACAGGAAATTGTTGGTCATAAAATATTAAAGTTGAATATACATAATGGTAAAAGAGTCAAGATAACATAAATAAATATAAACTGAAAGATGAAGGAAGAATACACTGAAAATGTCAAAAATAAAGCTAAAAGTTTGGAAATAAAATATAAAAATAAATAAACAACCACTAATTAAAATAATTATTTGATGAAAAATACAAGTATCATGCAAATTAAAAAAGGGTAAGAAAATTCAATTCCTGAGAGTAAATTACTTTTTAAATTATTATAAGGAATGAAATTTTTTACATAAAACTAAGAGATGGATGTTTTTTTTAATGTTGAATATTATAATAATTAAAAAAAAAAGCAATGGATAAAATATTAGTTTTCAACAAAGTACGCCGATACTTACATTTTTTAATTAACTGATATTGTTTTAACACATTTTAACGGTGAAGCTATTTATTTATTAGAATAAGTACAGTGAATGGATTGCTTGTTTAAATGGGCATGCCATATTCTGCAATTGTCGAATGATAGGTGGACAAAACCACAAACCATTAAAAGAAAGGGACGTAAACAAGATGTGTTGGCGATATAAAATAGATTTTTTTTTATTATCCACTTTGCACGGATTTCTCCTGTTATGCAAAGAGGGTGCTGATACACAGTTCAGTGGTAGAGAAGGATGGAGGATGTCTATATTTTACAGTGGTTTTCTATAAGATTGGTTTCCAATCTGTACATTATATGTGATCTAGTTAAAAATATTTATTTGTTTAACGCAGACCACAATCCCTGATCGTAGTCACATATTCTGCCGGCAAGTCCTCCTACTGTAGGGTCACATAGAAGATGCCTAGGGGAAATACAACTTTATGTCGTGGTCTTTGTTGCCGAGTTTTGTCATAGGGAGGACTTGATCTTCCTGGAGGAAGAAACTGGCCTCTTGTTCTTCCCATGGCAGGTTCCAAATCATATATGAAAAATAATATTGGTAAAAATATTATTTTCCTGTGTATGAAAAATTTTTTTTTTTACCAATAAACGAAAATGTTTTATTTATCTTTCATCGATTTTTAATAAGTTTGTAGATGATTTTTACACGTTTTTTGGTATCTTTATTCGATATTTATAAGCGATCTGTATTATAAGTTTCTTAACTTATACAGTTTATGGCAAGGATTTTAATATTTTGTAATGTATCTTCCAATTTTCATATTTCTTGCCTCAGTTTGAAGGATTTCGACTAAGGTATATTTTCTTGAAACTTATCTACTGCGTAAATCTAGGGATGAGTATAATTATTAAGTTTATTAACTCAAAACTTACGGAATAAATCAATTCAGCTCTGCAATCGGATTGTTTTGACTTACGTAATATTTAAAAAAAAAAGAACAAATGCAAGATACTGAAATAATCACATGCATGTAAATTATGTAAAATAGATATTTGTCAAAAACTAAATTGACAACTCAGTTGAAACCATTGAGTAAAATTTAAAACAAAACATCTCAAACGAAAAAATTGATTGTACGCGAAATATCTCAATTTAATATACCTTAAGGCTGCTTTTTTGTCAATAGAAT